>NW_019290895.1:0-75794 GCF_000500325.1 Leptinotarsa decemlineata | reverse complement strand
ACGGTGACGTCATTACTCGAACGTAATTCACCCTGTATATTAGATTATTATTTTAAAATACGGTAAATTAACATCAAAAATCGACGTGTTTCAGGATTATTACTTAAAATGACCTGTTCAGCTAAAAATGAATTTGTTCCATACTTTACGAACACAGTGTAGATAGAAACTTAATGTGGGACTCTCATATAAATAATATAATAAAAAAATCTGCAAACAATGCTTCACAACGTCTGTTCCTTGAAAAATTACTTACCTCGCAAAAAACTTAAACAATTATGTAGTTCCCTAGTGGAAAGTCATTTGAGATATGGTATAACAGCATGGGGATCAGCTCTGCGTGTACACCTCAATCACCTAGAGGTATTACAAAGAAGATTCATGAAGTTGATCATGCCGATAAATTCGCGTTTCTCGTCAGATTTCCTGTATGAAAAATGTGAAATTATGGATATGACACAATTATATTACTATTGTACAAACGTGAAGTATCATTTCAGCAAAAATAAAGCATTATCACGAAACCACGACTACACAACATCGCGACCAACTAACCTATCTTACTGTTAAAAAGTAAATTCACAAAGAGCATATTCTTTCAGAGCAACTAATTTATATACTTATACAGTGTCACCATTAAAGTGCGCACCATTTGGGAAACTTTTTTTTCGAAAAGTTTCAATGAAGTTAAACTTCATGTATACATAACAAACTCATCATGGAGTTTAACTGTTCTGAAAAATTTTTACTTATACGGATATTTTTAGAGAGAAATTAAAAATGTGCTATAAAAATTTTAACATGCAGAGTTTCAATCACTTGGCTATTTTCTTAAACAAACGTCAGTACCTTCAATTTTGAAAAAGCAGACACAACTCAAAAACTGCAATAAGTATTAATGAATTTATTAGAGTTGAAATCACATTGAAATTTCAATATTCAGTATTTACAGATTATTCATGAACACTAACTAGGGCGGTAAGGATGCGTAATCACGTTGAATAAAATTTTTAAGTAGGTCTTAAGTAGGTAGTAGGTCTTTCAGTGGTGAGAATACACCATACCGGCAAGTAGCTAACATTTTTAATGAACGGCATCCAGGAAAAAATGTTCAACATACTGTGTCAAGGATAATGTCAAAAATTCAGAGAAACAGGATCCGTAGCAAATCAATTTAAGAAAAAGCACACTCCAAGTAAATATGATGAGGAGGCCCAACTTAACATTTGTTTAAAAGTTATTGAACACGGGCAAACGAGCATAACCGATATTATAAAAAATACCGATTACAAGAGAGAAAGTGTTAGAAAATTTTTATTAATGAATAAATTTTCGCCTTACACATTGAAAGAACGAGATTTTGATGTCCGAGGTTTTCATTCTGGTTTCAAGGAGAGAGAGAAGTAAATGTAAAGTATCCGTATAAAATTTTATGGACAGATGAGGCAACGTTCTCTTCAAATGGATGGTGGGCCCAAGATAATCCCAATTTCACAGTTGAATGTGGTGATCAGTATTCCTTCAAAACTAATGTATGGTGTGGGATACTTAACGACCAAATAATTGGGCCCTTTTTTTTAGGAAAAATTTATCATCCGTCGGTTATCTCAACCTTTTGAATAATGACGTTAGTGAAGTTTTAGATAATATGCCTTCAAATATTAAATACGNAAATTCACAAAATTGAATGAAATATTCCGTAGTTTCTACTCCATGAACGCCATACTTACTTTTTTTTGTTTTCTGCATGATTTTTTTGAGAAAATATCTACTTTTTGAGTGATTTGCAAATAATTGTTGCAAATAAGTCGAAAAATATCCACTTTCAGGAAAAACTTAGAAACAATAAGTTGCTCAGAATTTCTCAGCCAATTCACTTCCGGACCCACCACCCATAAGAAGGGGTAGCATCCACCCCCAGGGTAACAGCTATCCCACATACAAGATCAACTTTGAAGTGCAGATCAGACTACACCGTTCAAATTTTTCCTAATACTGAAATCATCATCATGAATCACCTCGTTTTTTCCATGAGTTTTTTTGCTATTCCTTTCCCTCTATATGACTCATCTACTGACACAATTCCTATTGCTACACCTCTGTCGCACTCTGGATATTTATCGAAAGTGTTCACTTGGCTGCCAACATAATTGAACAGATTAAGAATCTTCGAGAATTTCTCATCTTTGCACTTCCATGACCTCCTTTGACCCTTTTCTAATATAGAATTGAAACAGACTCCTATCAGTTTTCCCTCATGTATTGCTAGTAGACTCAAACCATTATCAAAACCATCCATGTAAAACGTTTCCAAATCCTCGTTGATTGGATTTTCCTCTGTTACAACTTTCAAGTATGCGTTACAAGGTTCGTCTTTGAAAAAGAATATACGTAAAAATTGTAAAATTTTTTCTCTGTCTTCCGTCTTGGCTTCTTTTATTTCAAATTCGAAAGGAACTGTAGACATGATGTTCACTGAAAAATAATTTTTGAATACTGAAAAAGTTTGGTAATGCAAAATCAGATCAAACACTTCTCTAAACATGAATGTTCAGTACAGTAAAATCTCTATTCCTCTACTTCATTATATATTTCAACTATAGATTCAGAAGTCAATAACCTAGGTCAAATATTTTTGATACATAAATAGCTGGACTCATTTTTCAGGAACTGAGGGAAGACTGTGATGGAAGTGTATAGTCTATCCATTCCCAATTGGAACGGCAATAAAAAGATGAGTACAGTCATAAACATTTCTTGCCTGTGGCCCCTAGTCGCCCAGATAATTAGTAAACGTGCTATCAAATGTAGTTGAGAAGTAAAGGCTCGGCTAGCTGGACTGGCTGAATACTAATTTTTTGTCGTTTCACAATATTTCTTTATCAGTGCCGTGTGTTCGTGGGGTTAGGTGAGTACCATTGAAAATGCCCACAAGAAGCCCCGAGTCTGATGGTTGAGATACGTTGACGACACCTTCATAATATGGAACCATGAGAAAACAGACCCAGACATCTTCCTGAAGCACATCAACAACGTAAGTCCTTCCATCACTTTTACAATGGAGAAGGAAGTCCACAACGAATAGCCATTCTTAGACGTATTGGTGAAGAGGACCGACACTGAATGGGAAACATCTGTATACCAAAAACCCACTCACACGGGACAGTATCTGAACCAAGAATCCAACCAGCATCAACCGACCAAGAGAGAAATCATCAAGACTCTAGTAGACCGTGCTTTCGGGCTCTGTGGTACGAAGGAAGGTATCGAGATGGAACTAGGCATCATCAAAAATTACCTTCAACGGAATGGTCATTCCAAAGTGATGATGAAACAGACTTTGGTTAGAAGACAGAAAGAGCTTCACAAGAAAGAAAAGCCGCCACAATCAGTACTTGTACTTCCATACATAAAAGGATTTTCCGCACCCTGCGAGTGCGCATTGCCGAGCTCAAGAAGAAATCAGGAATAGCAGAGCATATTTGGACTTATCAGCATAACATCAAGTGGTCTCGAGCTGAAATCATCCACAAGGAGGAACACTGGTTCAGGAGAAAAAATGAAGAAGCCGCATATATATTGTCCAATAACGCATTTAGCCAATCTAGCGTAGAGATACGCAACATATGGAAACCTTCAATCAAGCGGAACACGGCCAACTCCCGCCAAACGGTCAGCTCCGGCTAAAACTGATGAAGCGGGGAGAGGGAAAAGGGGATAGGTGAAAGCACTCAAAAGTCCAGTCATCACGCAAAAACGAGTGTAGATACTAACAATCGAAACGTCGTGAAGAAACTTGGCTCGAAATCTTTATATTTTCATTTCTTGTTAATAGTTCAATTTTCAATTGGAGCCTGTATTTTATTTCATGGTAATTTCAGTTTTTTTGCTTGATATGATTGTTATTTTTTTAGCAAATTTTTTCAATTGTTATGGATTATTTCAGGGGTTTCAAATCATTTTATATCATATTAGACAATGGAAGTTCGAACTAATGGAAATATCTACATGAATTTGGAAAATGCTACATTCCACACACGTTTTCTTCGAAGTAGCATTGTATCAAATGTATATTTTTCTACAAAGTCAAAATAGGGCTTTGAAAAATCGCTCACAGGCGATGCAAAGTTTTTTTGACCCTGTATAAGAATTTCAATGAAATATATATTTTTCAGAAACGTAGTTTGTGTCTAGAACAATAATAAAAAAAAAACAATAATAAAAAAAATAGTTCAACTGATAGAGTCAAATTTTCTAATAGAATGAATCATAATATGCATAAAAATATGACGCATTTGGAATCCCATTTTTTCAATCAATAAGAAACCTCTCTTGACTGATCTGTATTGCTCAGGAAAAAATGTACTATGGAATGAGGTACATATGTTTATTGAACTCATTGAATTGAAGGAAATATGAAATATCACTTTCTCTTTTTCTCTCAGTTTTGTATGGCCATTACTATCTGCGGCATTTGGCAAATGTAATGAATAAATCGTAAAATTGTTTGAGATATCTACTTCTCAGTGATATCGTCGAAACTAAAAGTTTTTTCGAATAGAAGCAATTTGGTTTTACATACGATTTATTTTAATTTTTAAGTCGAATAAAAATTTGGAAATTTATAGTGTCCCAATTGTCAGTTCCAGTCAGTTTACATTTGTGTCAGGCTTTTTTCGTAGAATTAATGGAAAAGCGGATTCGAAGCTGAATCTATTTCCAGGATGAGGTATTTCGTTTGTTAACGTAATGTGGTAAAACGATTGTGGCGTCAAATCCACTTGATGCATGGAAACTCTCGTTAAAGCAGAATAACGAATTATATTGAATACTGAATATTATGACTTGGATACTACTTCTACTGATGCGAGAAAAGTAATAGTTGCTTGATAGTATTTTATCGTTTCAATAAGTGAAAAAATAAAAATGTCATTAACATTCTACAATCTAAGATAAATTAACTTTCATTCATTTCATTTTAAAAAATACAAAACTGTGTTCAAGATGGAGATGATCACAACAGAGATTTCGTGAAAGAATAACAGTTACTTCATGAGCTGAAAAGTCTCGGGTATGTGTAACACTAGTCACTGCATTTTCAGTTAGTACTAACTTTAAACGCTTTTGAAATTTTAAGATATGCTACTCATAACTTTGTGGATTATTGTGTTGAAAAAACACTACATTTATTGTTTTCAAAAGTATGGATCAAAAACAATTTCGTATTTTAATTTCACACTGATTCTCGATGAGAAAAATACCGTTCAATCGAAACAATGTCTTGAAAATTGTTATAAGAACTCTGCTGCATCAGAAACAACAATTAGACGTTGATTTGCTGACTTCAAACGTGGTCGTAGAGACACCGATGATGCAGAACGCAGTGGACGTCCCAATTAAGCAGTAACACCAAAAAACATGAAAAAAATACACAAAATCGATCGAATCGAAAAGTGAAGTTGCGTAAGTTAGCTGGCATTGTGAAGATTTCTTTACATTAGCTTCACATTGGTTTCTAGTGACTACTGGCCGTTCGCAGACCTCAAAAAAATGCTCACCGTTAAAAATTTCGCTCAAATGAACAGGTTTTTACTGAAACTGAGACCTATTGTCAAATATGGAAAAACATCATGAAATAATTCTAATTCATTCAAGTAAATACATGAATTGAAAAATGTTCCAACCTCAACTTCAATATTCTAAAACAAAAACACTCAGTATTCAGAATTCCATCTTTCAATCACAGGATATAGAAATATAAAACAATCTCCAAACACGCAAACTTTGCACTGTTTGCATGCTGAGCACTTTACCTTAGTACAGTAACCGGATCAAAGTTGCAATATCAGAGTATAAATGATCATAAATATTGAGGGGGGTCAAGATCATGAACAGACAGTATTTAGAAATACATTTGAGAATCTATTGATCATCAGCAATGCAGCACATCTCCTTCTCTTCAATCCTGCTGGGTGGCAGTATAATTTGAGTTTTTGATGTTTTAATGTATTTTTTTTCATTAACATTCGAGTGTGAGTTTATTTGTAGAGTATTTATTCCGTTTTTCACAATAAATATTTAATTAAGTTTCAAATGAGTTCTTCCATTATTTGGATGAATGAAGAATAGGTGAAACAGCAAATAAAATCCTCTCGTTAAAAGCCAAGCGAGTACAGAGTTGCGACACTTTTGTGACAAAATATAAATTTGACAAAAGTGGTATTGAAATGTTAGAGCTGCGCTGGAATGATTATGTGGATGTTAATGGAAATAAGGTTGATGAAAAAAGGAAAATTTTGAAACTGTATCTTTCTCAGATACAGTACTTTTCAGTCGAGGTGTTAAAAGGATGAACAGTTATAGGTATGGAAAGAAAATTTAAAAAATGTCATTTTGATTCTTAATTGTATTCGTGTTTTTCTTTTGAGAAAATAAAAAAACAATTTTTCAATAGTATTTGGAGAAATTGAAGAAGGTGAGATTATTATTTTTGTAATACGACATGTTTTGAATATGCAATTATTTTTCTACTAGAATTCTAATATTTTTTAACATTTGAATCGAATTTTGGCGTTACATTCTCAAAACGTACCTTCATTTTTAGGTACGGAAAATCAGGAAAATGGGGTAAACCAGCACATACAGATATTATCATTCATAATTCGTCCACCCACCCGCATCAGCACAAAGTATCAGCATTCAACAGTATGATCCAGGCTGATTAATGTTTCCTTGTCAGAGGCGAATTCTAATAAAGAACTGAACATATTAAAACAAAAAGCCGTCAACAACGATTAAGATAGAAGTCTTATACATTCTTTATTATCAAAAAAGTTATACAGCCAATCTTTGAAGGAAGTTTACCCAATTCGAAGAAAATAGGATGAAAGTTATAGAACCTTAACCTACTCAGGCCAACCCACTACAAATATTTCATATTTTCTGCACAACAAAGGTATAAATATTGCTTTCAAAAGCAACAACAAGTTAGGCATGCACATTATGAATAACAAAGATGAAAGTTCAGTTTCAGAAAAATAGGGAGTGTACAAATTATCACGTGGGTCATGTCTGATGTTTTATATAGGTCAAACTGAAAGAACGTTCAGAGCCCGCATAAAAGAACACAAAAATAGTTTCCAGAATGGAAAAATGTATTCCGCATATGCCACTCATTCGATAACAGAGGGACATGAATTCAACCATGAATTCAAGCCCCTCCATTAGCAGAAGAAAGGTTTGAAACTCAACCTGTTGGGAGTATAGAAATAAACAAATTCAAAAACTGTCAATATCATATGAATCTGTTAAGTATATTAACGGTACTGCCGAAAAATTTAATTTATTCATATAGTTAATAAATTCATACTTGACCTTTTCAGGTGGATTCATTCTTCAGAAAGGAGACAAGTACTCTTTAACAAGAAATTCCTATTATTTGCAGTGAATGAAATATTTTTCTGTCCTCTATTTCAATATTTAATATTTTTTTATTGATATTTGCCAGCAACGACTCTATGTCTCCATGTGAAATATCATCTACCTTCCGAAAAGTAACAATAAACTTACCAACTAGCAGTCTCAACAGGGAAGCGAGCAGATGGAGATTGTAGTCTATCGCAGCCATGGAAATGTCTCAAGGGAAATGGAAAACTTCAATGTTCGATGCGGCCGTCATTCTGTAAAGGACCTTGTGCACTTCAAATTTGAACAAAGTACCCATCAACTTCGACCTCTCCTGATCTTGTTCACATTTTCTTCGGAATCGTCAATACCATTCAGCCGGAGAGATCCATTTACTTTATCTGAATCTTAATGTTGTCGATTCTCTTTACATACGACGAGAAAACATTGTTAGTGGTTGTTGTGTGGTGCTCGAATTGCGAAATGTAAGATGCTCGCATTAAGTGCACTTGATACGATATCGAGGAAAGTACAATTATATGGGCAATAGGTGAAAAGGTGCTTACTCTATCGATACAAATTGATAGCTGGTTTTTGAAGACAACTCAGGTATCTTTGGAGCGTGGATTATTCCAAAACATCAGTTTTTTTCCAATAAGAATATCTACTGCTTATCTATTACATTTTGTTTTTTACAGTTGAAGAATTTTTTTGTTACTACTAGTAGCTAGTGCTCCATACTAGTATAGCTGAAAAGATGCGTTCTCTTTCAATACAAATCTCAAACTGCCTTTCAAGAAAAATAATTGAGGTGTCTTAAAAAATTTCATTATTCTACAGACAAAAAATTATGTCACTTTTTCTAAATATATCCAATAACCTTTGTTGTTGTACCAGGATGGTCCCAGAAGTATCTGGCCTGACTAGAGATGGCAGTAGTTTGGAAAATATCACTGTATTAGGAAGTACACAATCTATAAAGCATGTTTCAAGTTTGAAGACGCTGCGCTGTATTTGTTTGGCAGCAATCAAAAGCGGACGTTTTCTGTGAATTTGTTAAAATGGGAGAGAATTGGTCTTCGTTATGTGGTACAAAATTTTCATTTGGAAGGCCTCAACCCAAAAAATATAGAAGCTGAACTGGATTCTACTCTGAGTGAGTCTGCTCTTTCTCTTACAGTAATAAAATATAGGACAGCAGAGTTTGAAAGGGGCCTAAGAGCTGCTAAGACGAGCATCGCAGTGGTCGATCAGATGAACTGACGACTCCAGAAAAGGTTAAGAAAATCCACAAAGCGGCACTGAATGATCGTCGACTGAAAGTGCGAAAGCTAGCAGACACAATAGGCATTTCGAATAGTGCGGTACATCGTATATTGTCTGGAAATTTGGGCACGAGAAGGCTGTGTGTAAGATTTGTGCCGCGTTTGCTCAAACTCGAACAAAGTGTCGTGAAGATGTTTCAATTGAGTGTTTAGCGAAGTTCCAAAGCAACAAAGGAGAATTGTTACGTAGTTTCATAACCATGGATGAAACATGGGTCCATCACTTTACACCCGAGACAAAAAAACAATCGAAACAGTGGACTCAAAAGGTAGAACGGGCTACAAAGAAGACGGAGACCGTTCCACCTGCAGGCAAGGTTATGGCATTGGTTTTTTAGGATTTTCATTGACAATCTACGTAATTATAATAATAATTTCGCATTGTTTTTGTTGCACGATTTATGGTTATCCTATCCTAAAACATTACAGTCATCATATATCTTTTATCCACTAATCATAACATTTGTTTCAGTACTTATAATGTACTGTTTGGAACCTTTGGTGTAGTAATGAATATTACTGGAGTTTTTTCCCAACACCAAATCGTTATTTTTACACCTCGACACGTGTTTCGATCACCAAGGTGTAAAAATAACGATTTGGTGTTGGGAAAAACTCCAGTAATATTCATTTGTTTCGGTATCTAGTAGTCATTTTGAAAATAACTGGTTCGGTAAATTTTTCTGCTGACGTAAGTGTCACATAATGTGCAAAAGTGAGTCATCTGAAAGAATAATTCGTTCAGGCCAGTCTCAACTCCCTACACTGTAGGTTAATGTACTGAAACCTATCAGAAAACAACTACTCCCCTGGCTAATACCACGAAGGGCGTTGGATTATATCCGACAGGTGTCAGTGCAGGATTCTTTACTGAAGTTATTTCTGCATATGCTGTTGGCTAGTTCCTTGAACTTGGCTGAAGCGGACAACAAACAACAAGGTCTGTCATCGCCCCATCTGCCTGTGAACAAGGTAACTAACCACATATTCAAAATTTGCCCAATTCCTCGTATAAGGAAAGAAAACTTTTCACATATAGTCAGTGTGCTTACTTGAAGACTGGCTATAAATCAAATCATGTAAAAGAACAATTTGTTCAGGCCAGTCTCAACTCCCTAGTCTGTACGTTAATGGACTGACAGCTATAAAAAAACAACTACTTCCCTGGCTAATACCACGAAGGGTGTTGGATTATATTCGACAGGTGATTAGTGAAATATTGTTGGAAATAAATTTGTTTAAGACAGTTTATTCATTAATTCGTTACATTTTATACAAATTCGAATCCCTAATTTTCAGTAAAACTGCCGAAAGCAATGGTGATTTCTAAATCATTATCATGGCAACAAAAGGGATACCTTTTGTCAAGGAGTAATGCATCTTCCATTTGAGGGAAGAGGCTGGAATAGTTGTCTTTTCAGGACTATCCAGAGATATAATTCGGTTCTCAAGTGAAATGATAATTCATATTCCTAAAATGTGAATACAGTGGGAATAAACTTGTTCAAGAAGTGAACAAATTGAGAACTTTATGAATGTTTAACTTTCAGGGATAATTTTCTCTTGGATGGATATCAAAAATTGTTTCAAAACTCCAAAGATAGAATCAAAATCATATTTTATTCAGTTTGTAGTTCGATTCAAACGTTAGAATCGAGAAATATCAATGAATTTGTTGAATATTTGTGATCTTGGCCATAATACATACCAATTGTGAAAGGTGAAAACAAAATGCACAATTTCAAACAACGGAAATCAGTCATCCATAAACTTATCATCCTATCAAAAATTATACCGGAAGAAATATGTTATTACGCTCAATGACAGACACAATGAACTGAAAAGGAAAATATGCGGAAGAAATACTTCTTATTTTCTTTCATGAGAGACGGGATTGACGTCAGAAATAGAGCATTGTAGGATTAATATGAGAGCAAGGAACTCCATTGTTAATATGATGAAAATGTATACTCGGTCAACATACAGCCGTCAGGGAGGCTTGTAATGAATCGCAAACAGAATTTCCAACGTCCATAAAAAACTTTGTTGAATATTGTGCATATATACAACATGGAAATAAGCTACATTATATCAATATTGCAGAAATGAAATAGGAGATGTTTTGAAGACTTTTTAGTCCGATAAATGAAAAACCAAAAATTTAACTACACAATAAAGAAAGTGTTATTTACACTCTCCCCGTGCTCAGTTGAAATGGTGAATTTAGCCTTTGCGGTCTCTGATGAAGAGGTTTTTGTCTCAGACTCATTATAGCTCGAACTTGGAAAATTTCGTCATATTGCCAAGAGAGAGCAAAAATATTGGGTGCACTCATTGACAGTACACCCAGAAGCCAGGAAAGATAATGATCATTTGAAGTTTGACATACTGATTATAACCATTAGTGGTGAGGATAATACCAATATTCACAAAGACCCAGTGAAGCTTAAAATATAAATCATTTGCACCATACTATCAGTTGAACATTGCCAAGAATGACAAAGTAACAGACAGGACTCTTCAATAAAAATTTTAAGAGCCTGATAAGCAGTTTAAGCACAAGAGGTAATGACACCGCAAACTCGACTGGTGGTTCTTTCACAGTATTTAAAAACTCATCTGTAACGACAATTTGAATTTTTTTTTATATAGCGGGTCTTCCAAGAGGGACTTCCGAACTTTAACGATTGATAAAGGCCATTTTGTTGAAGTTACATCCGCCAAATTAGTTGCTATTTATTCAGTCTGTTTTGTCACATCACCAAAAACGGATATAGCATTCAATAGCACGTGTGAACAGTAAAGTTGTTTTATCAAAATAGTCGATCGACCAACACCTGTACATCGACGAAACGTAGGATCTACCGACAACATTGCCACTGCCTGTGAGAGTGTGCAGGAGAATCCGAGACAGTCGATTTCGCGTCGCTCACAAGAATTCGGTCTTACGCAGAGCACAACTTGGCAATTTTGAGTCACGACTTGGGCTCATTCCTGGATGAATGGGTACGTGAACAAAATTGTCGAATTTGGGGCGATACCAATTCACAAGAGATCCAAAAGCGTCGAATGCATCCCGAAAATGTGGAAAAATCCACACCGTTTGGTGTGGATTTCTGACTAGCGGCGTCATCGGTCAATATTTCTTTGAGAGAGATTTTGACAAAATAAACAAAAGAAACAGCAAAATGTCAAGAAATAGTAATTTATGATGATATAATCTATATCATCAAACAGCCAAGCAGAAGCTGATGAGTCAATAAAAACACACAGACAATTCATTAGAAAACACGTAATTTTGATAATGATGATAATAAATGGTCTTTATTCATAGATATACATCGTTTTTAAAGAACAAGTAGATACAAAAATTTATAAAAAGGCGAAGTTCAGTTGAGGCTGTTTTACAACTTAACCTAGGGAATAGCATGTATTATATATAAATATAAAAATAATTACCTAGTATACATTGGTAAGTGAGTAGTTCATGAATCTTTGTGAAACTGAGAAAAAGTAAATATTGAATATCTATTTAGCTTAAATAAAGTAAAATATATAGCAAAACATGCACAAAAGTGGAACAGAGGGAAAACCATATGAGCAAGGCATAACATGAATATATTATCTATCCAGAAGACTTCAGATTTGTTCTCAACTTTTTCTTGAAATTATATATGGAGTAGCATCTAAATTCACTGGACAGGGCGTTATATTGTTTGATAGAGTTGTAAGTAAAACTACGAGAAAAGCAGGCTCTCGAGTGTTCTGGAATAATGAAAGTGTGCCGGTATCGTGTCCTCGAGTGATTCTGAGATTTAAAAGTTTTATATCTTTCATAAATATAATTTGGCTTTTTGTAAATGGTGAATTTATTTGTATTGACGAGTAGGTGGAACTGCCAGGTTTTAGCAATCGGTAACAAACCTGACTCCACGAACGTGGGGGATATACGTTATAATTTTCTCACACCATAAGAAAGACGAATGCAGTTGTTTTGTATTTTTTGTGAGCGATTTACATCAAATTGTATCAGAGCAGGCCCGTAGATTACATTGAATTATGCTAATCTAGACAATATGAGGATTTCGCAAAGTTTCAACTTCAATTTGGAAGTCATAACATCTCTACTTTGATAGAGTTGAAGTAAGATACTGTACGAGCTACGACAAAGTGAATTTATATGTTTGTGAAATCTCAGATCAGCATCTAGCCACAAACCCAAGTTCAGAGGCAGAGTTTTGATTATTTTCAAAGCATTGAGGAAACAATCAGGTAATTGCCGAAACGAATTTTTAAGAGCAAGTAAGGCCTGAGATTGGAAAAAAAATTATTGGCCAACGTAATAGCAAACCGTATCTATGAATTTTGATCAAGCGAATATGCCCACGACTTCGATTGTTTTGAAACTTTGAATTCGGTATATTTCCTTCCCGTCATGCTCCAAAGCATTATCGAAATCCAAGCAACATCACATACATCCACCACTCAGCTCATCATCCACCGACTCGAATTAGAGCTTCTCTGTGAAGATATTAGGATCCCCTTTGCAATTAAGCAATAAATCTCATAATCTTCCGAAGACGCTCGAACAAATTCTAATCGTAGTAAATGGGTCACATATTAATACCCTTTGAGAGAGCTTAACAATATAAGTAAGGCGTCTGCTTTGCCAACCAACCCCGTTGAATAAAACATGTCGCGAGCCAAGTCCGATATTAAATGCTGCGTCATTCGATGCCGACAGTGCTCCTCCTCTCATCCTGGAATATTTTGGAAGTTGGGGACTGATGAACGAAAGTTCAGAACATATTTTACGCAAGTTGAACTTTATTGTAATTGGTACTACGGAAATTTCCTCATTGATTTATATTTTCATTCAGGAAATCGCATCGTTACAATAGAAAAAAGTGCACGGCAATTGTATTGAAAGGAAGGTAGTTTAATATTCCTGACTTTTTTTTCAAGGACGCTCTGAGAGTGGTGCCTGTGCAGGAATATCAATTTACGTTGGACTTGAATAGCTGAAAATTAAATTCATTTAGAAAAACGTTCTTGAAAAGTTTGTTCCACATCAAGTAGTTCTCCAACTGAAAGAGTTCTTAAGCAGTGAGGTTCGAGGTGAACTGAGTTGAGCCTCAAAACAATGAGCAGCCACAATGCTTCGCGTATTTCTGATATGTACCGCTCCTGGTGGGATTGCATGTGCCAAGTCACTTGAACAGCACCCGTGGAAGTATCTATAAAAGAGTGATGATCGAGTCTCCAATCAGGCGGATGGAATCCAGCAGCTTCAGGGTATGCTTGAGCAAGGAGCTTCGTACATGAGAATAATACTCAAAAGAAGCTCTGAGCCGAGCTCTATGAAGCATCAAAAGTTGCTGAGATTATCACAGTCTTCTGGTTCGGAACAGTGTTCTGAGGTTTCGAGAAGCAGCCTTTACAACTTCAGCGACATGATTGTACCAAGACATATTGGTGTCTATTAGACCCTCAACAAACTTATCCGGTTCGGTAATATTCATATTTTGGAAGAAAACCGATGACTGGGTTGTGGTGGCATTGGAATCCAAATAGAATGACGAGACAAGTGTGCTGTCATGAGCAAATCAATATATTGTAGTTTTTTTCCAATAAGTTGTTGATATACAATGGTGAGGGGATTGGAGATTGGATATGGAGAGATTGGAGACTCCCTGGGGAACACCAGCGTTGATAGTGGAAGTATTCGAGAGATATCCATCGACGGCAACTTGCAGGAAACGTTCTTTTAGGAAGCTGAAGAGCCATACACAAACTCGTACGATAGGTACTTGTTACCCCATAATGTTAAATGGAATGGAGGCCTCAAAAATGTATATGATGAACTCAGGAATGTTGGTACTGAAGCACTCATCATGAACATCTTAAGTCTAGGTAGGTCTACTGCATAGAGCACCTATGAAATTCTGTAAAGAATACCAAACCGTTTAAATTTTTCACAGTAAATCAAATGGATAAACTTTCATTGAAAAAATTGTTTAACCTGAACTCTTTTCAATCGTTCATGTTTTGACTCCTCATCAGTTGTATTCAAAATGGTGTAAATGACCAATCATTCAGCATCAAAAATGTTAAAGCATATCAAGTGAAGTTGTAATCTGTTTAAAAAATCTGTTTGAAATCTGTTTTTTCCGTTAATCAGCTGCCGCCTTCATACGAACGACAACTCTCAGGAGTTGAGAAACTTGTGCGAGCTGAGGACTAACGAGGTCTTACCTTTTAACGTGTGATTCCTAACACGTTCCTAATCTAATGATTTTCTTCCAATTCATAAATTTGTTATTTTTGATAGCAATATAGAAACCTTAACTTCGTGCTGAATCAACAAACATTTCGAACATTAATTTAAAATATTTGACAACCCTGAATGCATAACCATATGTATTCGATAGTGGAAAAATGTATCTTGAAGTTATAACCAAAATATTTTTCCTTCTTCAAACATCCGCATTCACTCACATGTAGTCGCTTTCAGTAACATGACAGTAAATCTGTAATAAATAATAAATGTGAAGAGAATACTCAAGTACTCTATCCTCCATGTCTTTTTCATAAACCTCCATGAATAATGAAACTGTGAAATATATGGAACAGAACGTGAATTGAACAGGGCAGAGAAAATCTAGTTGTTGAAGATATGCAGTTTATCCATCCGATAGTTTGGAAAAATGCAATTTTTTCGTAACTTTCGGTAGCTGTTACAATAATCTCCTGAAATTACAGTTGTTTCATTTCCTAGTAATGTATTTAGTTGCAGGTAATCGCTCAATTATTCAATTTCAGTTACTGGCCATACCGAGGCAATTTTATCTTTTGGTTTACGACGTTATGGTCAATAGTTACTTCTGAGTTTTTAATAAATATTTATTCTTCAATGAGAAGGAAAGGCATATGCATTTGATAATCCATCAGTTCATTTTTGTTCATCAATTGCTAGAGGCAAGAATAACATATACTGTATTTTTCTATACTTAACGATTACGATTTATGACGTAGCTGAATTTCATATTTTTCACATTAAATTCATTATCAAAATCATTACTTCTGAAACAAAACAGTTTGAGTTATTTCAATTGACATAGTTGAATGGCCATATCTGCCAATACATATCTTAACCAATAACAAAAAAAATCTGTTGACGATAATACGGAAATCTGGGCTTGGTGTGATTGAAACTGGGTTGAATGTGATATTTCACAGGCAACACCACACATAATAATTTCAGGCCACCCAATTCCGCCAGCAGCGTCGATTAATTAGCTGGATACCAAACTGTAAACCTCTAAGTTTCGGTACAATCAAGTTGTATCGCTTATTTGAAATATTGCTCAGGAATAAGGTGCTTCGCATCCAAGAATATTCTGATGTTGCAGGATTTCGAATAAAACAAAGTTTATTCAGGTTGGTGCTGGAGAGGCAGTGATGCAAGTGTCTTATTCGAAACATCGGATGTTCGCCCTTGAGGATGACAGTGTCATATGTAAGTGAGATTTCACTTATTTATTAAACTGTGTAGCAATCCTGTGAATAATATCTGATTAAATTCCTACAGTGTGGGGAGTTGAGACTAGCTTGAACAAATTGTTCCTTTAGATGATTTGATTTATAGCCAGTCTTCAAGTATGCTCACCGACTATATATGAAGTTATCTAGATCCTTTCTGGGAAAACACTAACTGGCCAAACATCGCTTCAAAATTCAACTGAAAGAATCAAAATCCAATGTGAATCGTTCTTTTTTTCGCAAAGTTACTATTCTCAGAGCGTAGGTACATATACTTGAAATTTTATGTTGTTATGGAAAAGTATAAGATATAATAAATTTAGAAATATTACTTCTCTTCAATTACAGTTTGTGAAATGAAAGATAAAATTATTTCAGTATTTCTGTTTTCGATGTCACAATAAGTCGACTGTCAATAGATTCACCAAATCGATCGAAATTTGAGTTTTCCAATAATTCGTTGGAATTCAAAATGGTGCGAAATTTTCTGACCGAATACCATGCATACTTGAATTATCTCTGGAAATATAACTTGCTCTCGATTATTTGATGCTATTCTACGATAGTTTTCAAAATAATTATGACCTCGAGAAAATATTCATAAATAGTTCAAAAACTGGTGGTACACAAGTTACAAAAAGATAAGAAATGATTAGAATTCAATTCAGATCTCTATTTCGAAGGCAAAACATACAAAAAATGCAATAGAACTTCATGAAGTATACTTATATTTTCAACCAGAGTAACTTTTACGCAGACAAATTGAGAGATTCAGCGATAGTAAACTGGAATCTGGGAGTCTGAACAGGAAAAGATAAACCGTTTCTAGACAACAATACGTACAGAAAGTTATCAAGACGAATTGAGCCACGTCACTCTTGATGAAAGGATCCAATCAAAATGGAAATTGGTAAATCTCATCTCATACGCAAATATATTGTATTCATCAGTTATATGACTTACAATTCCTCCAGCAGAGTTATATTTCACCCTGTCTTGAAAAGAGCATACACGACACCTGAATATTTGGAAAGGAGAAATGAAACAGTAACTATTTCATATTGAATGTAACTTAAAAAAATTAAATATTTTGAAGGAAAGTTTGAACTATTGAACATTGCGAGCCGAAAGACATGAAAGAAATCGTTTATAACAGACCTATTATAATAATCTGAAAGTCAAAAATACAACAGGGACACACAAAATGAAACAGTCCACAACAATCGAGAATTTTCTAATGAATTGTACAACACACCAGAATATTATGGAATATTACGAGAATAGCCTGGAATGTTCAGGAAAATACTGGAAAGTTTGAGATCATTTTGAAACGATCAAGGAATTTCAAACTTCAAGCTAGCTGATTGTGGTCCAATAGGTAGTTTAACTCCGAAAGTTTCGCCCACAACTTCAATGGACATCTTCAGCGGGGTGGATTGGATCAATGAAGTCTCCTATCCTCTAGCCCTCTATTCTCCTGATGTAATACTTCATATTCTGAAATATTTTGTAGTGAATCAATTATTTGGTATTCACTATAACCCGTTCAAATCAAAAACTTCCCTATTGGATGCTCTTGACGGACATATGAACGTGCGGCGCTTTTAAACAACATCATTTAGTGGGATACAATTTACTTCCAATTCACTTCCACTCAATAAACAATTGATTTTTTTGTCCAGTTAGCTGGGAGTTCAGTACTCACAAGTTTATACTTTTTTCTCTGGGAACTTTCTGAAGTTTATCCAAATCCAAGATATAGTAAAACAAAACAAAACAGAAGCGTGATGTTCACGTGATCGCCCAGTGTCAGATTGAAAGGGCAGCGTTCATTGGTGAATTCGCCTTCTTGGTACGAGTTCGGTACCAGCACAGGGTTGTACTCAGTCGTTTGTGTGGCGTGCGTTATAGTATATTGTTTAAAATTGTTTTCCAAGATGTCCAGTACAGACACTGCTGATGACACTGTGAGCTATCCTCTAAGTCCAGCCAGGAAACGATCCAAAAAAAACATTTGAGTGTTGAGATGAAAGAAGTGATTGCAAATGTGTTCAAGAAAGAGATGGAAGAAATGGAGACATCGACTGTCGACGAAGTCGTATCGAAAGTTTCCGATAAAATTGGAGTGTGTTGCCCTTCGATTTACAATGTTTTACGGGAATATAAACAAAATCATACATTTTCCAAACCGAATACAAATCAGAATCGTCAAACCATTATAAAATCAATAGATGATGCTGATAAACATGCAATCAGGAGGAAAGTGCATGAGTACTTTTTCAGAAATGAAATACCCACGATAGAAAAGTACTCACAGAAATAAATGAAGATGTTTTATTGCCAGGTTTCAAGCGGTCAACATTCCATAAAGTATTGAAACATTTGAATTTTGTATGGAAAAAACGGGGGCGCAATAGTTTATTATTGGATAGATGAGAAGTTGTGTTATGGAGGAGAGATTATTTAACCAAAATTAAATACTATAGGGAACAACAGAGAACAATTTATGATATGGATGAAACCTGGGTTAATGCTGGACATACTACCCCTAAGGTATGGGTCGACGAAACTGTGACCTCATCTAGGAGGGCCTTTCTAGATGGACTATCCACCGGATTAACAAATCCATCAGGTAAACTTATATTTATTTTAAGACCTGCCTCAATCTCAATATATAAAAAGTAACCCTCGTATTTGTTTTATTTACTTACATACCTCTTCATAATTTCAGGTAAAGGAAAATGGCTCATTATTTGTCACATCGGCAATGGGAATGGGTTTGTTGCTGAAGGGATGTGGTGTTTTGAGTCGAAGAAAACTGGAGATTATCACAAGGAAATGAACGGTGAATCTTTCGAACAGTGGTTTTCCAAAGTTCTACTGCATCTGGAGGATAATGCTGTGATTGTAATGGAGAATGCATCTTATCATTCGCGACGGTTAGAGAAGATTTCGACAACGTCTTCAAAGAAGGTTGAAATCCAAAATTGGTTGCGATCAAAGAATATTAGCTTTGAAGACTCAATGCTCAGAGTACAGCTACTAAAAATTGTCAAGGAGCGCAAGCTAGAATACCAAAAATATATAGTCGATGAGATGGCAGCAGGCCAAAACAAAATTGTCCTTCGCCTGCCTCCATACCACTGCGAGCTCAATCCCATCGAGTAAATATGGGCGGATGTGAAGAATTTTGTAGCTCAGCGTAACACTACGTTCAAATTTGCAGATCTCAAAGTACTTTTTGATGAGGCTTTGAGAAGAGTCACAGCGAAGAAATGGGAGAAGTGTGTTCGGCATGTGATAGTCGAGACAAAGATGTGAAAGCTTGATTACATAATAGAGACACAAATCGAGCCACTGATAATTCAGATTGGTGAGGATGACACTACTGAAGAAGAGACAAATTCATCCAGTTGGATAATTTTGATTAATATTCCTTTTGATTTTACATAAAATAAAAATTATCAATAAAGAAATAATTACGTCTCTTTTCATATGATGCTTGAGTGCGCTGTGAAAAATCGAATGAAAATCTTTTTTATATTACACATATTATCTGCATTTTTCCCGTTAAACTGCAAAACTTGTGCATTTCACTCGTTATTATAAAAACGTTTTCCTAAGTATGATATAGCATTTGCGATCAACAAGATGTTGGTTCTGAATACGACCCTGGCCAATTCTTGGGATTTTCAATATCACGTGCGTAGGGCATGTCAATGTTTACATCCACTCTATCTTGGATTTGAATTTGCTTTACAAAAGAGGATCACAAAAACCCACTGAAAGACAGAGAGGAGTTTTGTGCAAGAGTTCGATAGACGTGTGCAGAAATCAGCCCCCAACAACTACGGAATGTAATTGAAAACATTTGCAAGCTTATGACAAATAGATTGTGTATTGGTTAAGGTGAAGAATCTGTCAGTTATAATACTTTCTGTTTATAAAAAAAAAATCTGTTTGAAATCTGTTTTTCCGTTAACCAGCTATCGCACCCCTACGAACGACAACCCTCAGAAGTCGAAACTTGTGCAAGCTAAGAATTAACGAGGTCTTACCATTCAACGTGTGATTCCTAACACGGGTTGGACGATAGCAAGTGGAAATCGATCGTTCAGACTGGGGCTTGAAGCACCGACCAACACGGCAGTCAATTCGAGTAAGTGAACAAAGAACCGCCTTAGAACCGCTTGACTACCAACCAAAATAAATGAACTGCATGCAAAATTGAACTATCAGCAGTAATTCATCGTTGAGTTTATTCAAAAATGATCGTTTCCTTACCATTCGTTTATGCATGGTGTTTTTCTTGTGGCAGTTAGTTTGGTGATTTAGCAAAATTTGAGCTGTCATATCTTTGTTAATAATCAATCCATTTTTATGAAATTTTGTTTACACTCCAATCCAATGACGCAGAATTTTTTTTTGAATCGTTTGTTGACTACAAACAATTATCGTGACATATCTACATAGCCATTCATGGGAATCTTTGAGATTGAGATGTTTTTCGGGGTTTCCAACATAAATAGGTCACAATGTATCTTCTTAAAACACCATCATCCATTTTCTATTTATTATCAATGAGAATTCGACAAATGATTTTTTAATTCAGCATACTTCAGATTCGTTCGCTGCTCATCATTTTTCGTTGTACAATTTTTTTCTAGTGGAAGTGACTTTATGCCTTCAACTGTCAACTACGAACTGCCTTATAAAGTACTGTTCCCGAGTACAGAAGACTGGATCCTCCGGGGGAAGGAAATATTAAGAACAGATAGTTGGTAGTGCAACTACCAACGAAAACATCGCCAAAGTTCACCAAATGGTGCTAGACCACCGATGAATTCAAGAGAGAGAGAGATAACAGAGGTTACGATCATATCAAGAAAACGTGTTTGACACATAATAAATCAACATTTAGGCATGAGAAAGCTGTTCGCGCCTTGAGTGTCGCGTTTGCTCACGTTAAATCAAAAACGTGTTTTGACGCCGATTTATTACTGCCGATGAGACTTGGATACACCATTATACGCCCGAAACAAAAATACAGTCCAAACAGTCCAAACATTTCGCCTGGGAAAGTGAAGACGACTGTTTTGTGGAATAGTCATGGAGTTATTTCAATCGATCAAAAATAAAAAAAAAACCATGTCAAGCATCATTGCCTGACAAGCTGAAGACATATCTTGCGGAAAACGGACACATTTGCAGAAAAAAAAAATCCTATTTCACCAAGACAACAGACCGCCTCCCACCTCAGCGGTTGCCATGGCGAAAATCTACGAATAAAAGTTTGAACTGCTTGACCATCCTCCAAACTCACCAGATCTTGCCTCAAGCAACTTTTCTTCGTTTCTTCATCTGAAAATTGCGCTCTTAGGGCAGAGATTTTCGTCAAATGAAGAGGCAATCACCTTCTTGAACAATTATTTGGCAGAGAAAGACGCCGAACTCTATTGCACGGGTTACAGTGATGGGAGTGTGTAGAGTTGAAAGGAGACTATGTTGAAAATATAAAAAATCTTAAAAATGTCTTGAATGTTTGATAGGTCGGAAACTTTTCAGGCCTCTTGGATTATGCTTACTATTTAGGAAAATGGCGAATCACATACGTAGGTTTGCAATCTATCTGTTCTGAGAGTTCATTTGCAGTAATTGTATCAGCAGTTTTGTCTTCTATTCCTCCCATCGAAATCAATTATTCCTTACAATAAGGAATCATCTGAAATTACTGTTATCGCCCCGCAGAGCCATTACAGCTCAACAATGGAGGATATGGAATGGCGGATCGCTGATAGTACCCGATGATCATTAAGGCTCAGCGCTCCGTGATATAATCGCAATGGTTCACCTTGCATGGGATTAATCGAAGTTTATACCGTCATCATTGATGAACTCCCGCAAGCACATCGTCAACGTTGAAATTCCTTGTTTGGGTGTCATTCGGTAACGTGTCATAAATCAGAGCCGGGCATATGGATGTTTCGCGCATGTAGTGAATCCTTCAGAGATTATACGAGATTTATCTGATTTATACGGTTGTTAATCCCACGATACAAGGTATTACACACACCTATATTCAGCAAAAGGGATGATTCGAATGTGGTTGTGATTCGAATCTAGATTTATCTGGATAAAATAACGAAACTATTGAGAGTCATCAACAAAAGCGTAATTTTTCAATATTTTATATGTTGAATTTGAAAGGCGTCAACGTCTTGAAACTGATAATTTTCGAAATGTAATCATTGAGGTGAAATGAATATAGACCAGATAGAAGTTTCTATTTCATAAGCAAATAGTCCTCAAACATAATCATAACGTTATGTGCATATTACCTATTCTCTCAATTTTTACAACCAATCCCTATATTATCGACTTTCTGAAAAAAATATACAGAACTCATTGAGATCAGCAATCATGTTATCACTTCACAATGTCCGTCTTCAACCTCAATTTTCTTCTGTTTAGGGATAGCTTGCATTAGTTTATAGTTTTAATCTTCCTCTTTGAAGATGATCACTTGGTGATCGAAACACGTGTCGAAGTGTTAAAAATAACGACTTGGTGTTGGAAAATATAAGTAGTGGAACATATGCATGTGCTGGAAGTGTGCTGACAAACTAGCCTGTTGAAACTCAATTTGTAGTTCACAGTCTATTAGTGATGAAAATGGTGAGAAGCAAAATTTGCTCCAATGATTGATTGTAACGAAACACTTGTGAACCGTTTCAGGAAGATTGGATACACTAAGAAGACAGAATTTGAAATGACTCATAATGAATAATATTGGAGTTTTTTTCCAACACCAAACCGTTATTTCAACACTTCAACGCGTGTTTCGATCACCAATTGATCATCTTCAAGAGAAAGATCAGGTATTGGGGTGTTAAAATAACAGTTTGGTGTTTGGATAAAACTCCAGTAATATTCATTACTACACCAAAGGTTCCAAACAGTGCATCCTAAATTATTACTGAAAAATCGAAAAAAAAATGAAAAGGGGGTCTTGTGACACACATCATTTTAAAGCTCCTGACGGATACTTCACAACCCTAAAATATGAATTCAATATCTTCACCTACTACAAAATGGCGGAACATTCAATAATTTCCTGAAGAATTTCTAGATATATCGATATCGATATATCTAGAAATATTCCTTTCTATCTGCCATATGACAATTCCAACAACCCAATAAGGTTTGTTAATTTTTTTTTGTTTAAAAAACGACAAAAAATGTCAGTATAACATTCATTGTTCAGTTATAATATTCTCATTTAGTTTTCAGTTTTACTATTGAAAAGGTACCACTTCAACAATCTCTAAAACGGTCAATTTTCGGGTATTGGAAAAAAAATTGAAGCGAATTTCATTTACAGTGCGACGCGTAACTTTCACGAGACTAAAAGGACTTTCAATGAACGTTTTCCGAATCGTGTTATCTGTAGAAAATATTCGGGATTCACAACTACCGGTAGTATACATAACAAACAGCCCCCAGGTCATCCGTCGATTCCGAAAGAACAGCATGTGCCAATAATTAGTGAGATGGGAGTAAATCCTGAACAGTCTACTTATTTTGTCGCGAATGTTTGTGAGGGGTCTCTTTCTACTGTGTGAAGACTTTTGAAGAGAAATAGGTATCATCCATACAGAATTGAAATGGTAGGTACACCAATCAACTGAAGATGACCCTGATCGAAGAACAAAATTCTGCGATATCATGTCGGAAACCATTGCAAGGCATCCTACCTATCTCCACAATATTTGTTTCAGTGACGAATGTATATTTTTTTAAACGGAAATGTTTACAGACAAAATTGCCGTTATTGGAGTGACACGAACCCTCACGTTTTCCGGGGAACACAGGCAGGAATATTGGGAAACAATATTGTAGGACCTCTATTTATTGATCAAAATTCAACGGGGGAACTGTATTTGAATATGCTGGAACCTACTGTTGCCCCTCTCATCACTGAAATTGTTGAAGCGAATCCTAATGACTTCGATATGGATATTGTATCCCAACTAGATCGAGCACCACCACATTACTCCAGACAAGTAAGAAACTATTTAGATACTACTTTTCCCGGTCGTTGGATTGGCCGTTGAGGCCAATCTGGCCAGCCCGCTCGCCAGATTGAATACCTTTGGACTTTTTCCATGGGGCTATTTGAAGCAAAAGGTGTACGAAACTGAACCTGCTTCAATATTGGATATACAGCAGAGAATAATAAATATTTGTAGAGATATTGAGGTTACTGTGTTCGAAAATGTTCGGCGTGAAATGTCGGATAGGCTGTTCATATGTCAAGAAGTTTGAGGCAACCATTTCGAGCATCTTCTGAACTGACCTCAAGCTTATTACCTCATATTATGTAGTTAAATGGCAATGTATTCAAACAATTATTAAAAGTTCCGCCATTTAGTAGTAGTTGAAGATATTGACAATATATTCTAGGGTTGTGAATAATTTATCAGTAGCTTCAAAATGATTTATCACAAGACATCCCTTTACATTTAATTTTTTTTTCTGGATAGCGCCCAGCCGCCATCTTGAAAGTTTCATCTGTCAATTTTACTTCAAAATAAAGTATTCAGGCTTTAATTTCATTATCCAAAATTTAAATTTTTTGAGTTGACCCGTTCAAAAAATAAATGGGGGGATATTAAAGAAAAGCACAATTGAATTGCCATTTTATATCTCTCTGTTTTTAAAATCTGTTTTTCCGTTAATCAGCTGTCGCCCCCATACGAACGATAACTCTCAAAAGTTGAGAGATATTATTACACAAACTACATGATCTACACAACAAAGAGAATTTGCCTTTCTTCAACCTTTTCAATATCCCTTTCTTACCTTTCATACTTTTCGAAATACAAAATCACTGCTTCCAAGCAATTTTCCACGAGTTTTTTCATTTTCCATCAACTATCGTACAGAAAACAATTTCAGTCATTTCACGACATTTCATTTCATTATATTCTGTTTATATTTTCACGAACCACTCAAGAATAGCCTGAAAATATAAACTCTATTCAGAAACCGACAACTGTTGGGCACATGAGCTTTCCACAATTTATTTCTCGTCTCAAATTGGCATACAAAGAAGGACTTGCGAAGCAAACCACACAAACACATCGTGGACATCTTGACCAGATAACAACTGAAGTCCATTTATTCGTCAGCTGAAGATCCGACACAAACTTGGACGAAAAATCATCTGACACTGGAGTAGTGGAACATATGTATGTGCTGGAAGTGTGCTGACAAACTAGCCTGTTGAAACTCAATTTGTAGTTCAGAGTCTATTAGTGATGAAAACAGTAAGAAGCAAAATTTGCCCCAATGATTAACTGTAACGAAACACTTGTAAACCGTTTCAGGAAGATTGGATACACTAAGAAGGCAGAATTTGAAATGACTTATAATGAATATTATTGGAGTTTTTTTTCCAACACCAAACCGTTATTTCAACACTTCAATGCGTGTTTCGATCACCAATTGATCATCTTCAAGAGGAAGATCAGGTGTCGAGGTGTTAAAATAACGGTTTGGTATTGGAAAAAAACTCCAAAAAGTGCATCACAATGACTTATAATGTTTTGAATAGTTTCCAAACAAAAATAAAACATGTATAACAGTATTCTCAGACTGATCCAAGTTATGATGATATATATATTCTTAAAATGGATTACCATCATTATCGTTTTAATTTGTACGTAAAACATTCTGCACACGTGAATATTAATGAAGGTTTTGGAATTCGCTTCACCTTGGAAAAATACTCGATTTATTTATGGGAAAGTTCAATTTTTTACTCCAACGATCATGTCTTTCATCCTATATTGAATTTTAAATTGAAAACAGATGGCGTTAATACGAAAAGCATGCATAAATGCACGTCCAAAGACGAATTATAATTACGTCCTATATGGATTTACGGGGGAAAAAGTCCTACAACTTCCAAAGGGTTTATTGGGAGATTCGGATAAAGAAATATCTTGAGTATTTGGTGTATTTTCGCTTCCACAGCCGTTTTGACATCACAAGCAAACGTGTACTCGAATACCATTTTTCGAATATAACGAGAGACTAAATAATTGATCATATTATACAATTAATTCTATTTTTTTTTCTGATTGATTTGGCCTTTACTGGATGAAGATCCACAGTAATTTCAAAAACTACACCTCACAATTTAATCTCCACAAACTTCATTTAAAAAATATATCACAACTTGTTTCGCTAATACATTAGCTTCTTCAAGTGAAAACGGATGGCGTTAATACGAAAAGCATGCATAAATGCATGCTAATGTCTTAGCGAAAAATATTATCATATATTTTTCAAATGGAGTTTGTGGAGATCAAATCGTGAGGTGTTGTTTTTGAAAAAAATAATTCTAGGACTACATTCGTAAGATTGTAAAATATGAAATAAAATATTCACTAGTTATTCGTCACCTACAACATCAATGCCACTTATTGAAATGCTGTTTCATTATTTCAGTAAATGAAACATCAATGTTGTTATTGGAAGATTCATCTCAATATATAATTTATTCAATGTTCTGGTTAATTATTTGAATACCTGAAAACAGAGATGTTGTGATTCCGCTCTGTTTTGATTCGTTCACAGGAATTTGTAGAAGTGGATTAATTCATGAATTTATATTTTGATTGAATGCAAATGATCCCTTATCGAATGTTTACTGTGGAAAATTACATTTGCATTTATCACCATCATTTTCATTTGTTTTATTTTCATTGTCTGTATATATTGACGTCGTATTTATTATTAGCGTTCTGATTTCAACTAATTCATCCGATTTCTTTCATATTTCTTATGTTTCACTAATTTTCATTTGTTTCTTCTTCCATAGATTTTTAGGATATTGATATTCTAACCCATGGGTCTCCAAACTTTAAAGCCTTCGGGCCATAATGATTTTTTCAGTTTATTCCAAGGGGCAATTTCTGCCAATTTCTTAACTATATTTCTAGACTAGGATAGTCGCAAAGTGCGTGACCTAAGCAAACTTACGCTTTTTTGGCATTTCAATTATTATTGTGTATTGTGACACTTAACGACATCTTGTGGCGAGTGGTGGTACTATGTATCACTACTTAGCTTTTTCAGCTACCCGCTAGGTGGCATTAGGCGTAATTAAATATTTGGTATTACCGCGTTGGTTCGAGAAAGTTCTGGTTCTAGCTAGTGTATTCCGATCACCTCGAGATGGCAGTAATAATTGCATATAAAAAGGATATCGGCGCAGTTGTGAGTTAGTCTGCGTAGGAAAGGCAAAAGAAGCGAAACTGTCTATTGTGAAATAAAGTAACACCCGTCAATAAAAATATTTTGATTTGACTTATTGTTTTTATGTGTGATTTGTTAGTGTGTTAAGGTAGCGAAAAATCGACAGTGAATGCAGAACGTTCCAAGAAAAATGGAACTTTCAGTATTTTGTGATTGAGTCCAGTAATAAGGCGCTATGTTTAATTTGTAATGAAACCATAGCTGTTCTCAAAGACTATAACATTAAACAACACTAAGAATCGAAACATCTTCAAAGTTACTCCAAGTATACAGGAAGTTTGCGGAAGGAAAAATTCGAAGCTTTGAAACGCGGACTCAAATCGCAGCAATCTTTGTTTACCAAAGCGAATACTGAACAAGAGTCTGCAACTCGCGCCAGCTTTCGTGTGGCTATTGAAATCGGCAAACGTGGCAAACCATTCACCGATGGAGAAATGATAAAAGAATGCTTGATTGCAGTAGCCGAAGAAATATGGACCAAAAAAGTAAATTTATTTGAAAGTGTCAGTTTGTCAGCAAATACCGTGGCTCGGAGGGTGCAAGACATCGCAGAAAATATATCATCTCAACTGTCTGACAAAAATGGACATCATGAGTGGTTTTCTCTAGCATTGGATGAGTCAAGGGTTGTGTCAGATACTGCTCAGGTGTTGATTTTTATTCGCGGAGTAGATAAAAGCTATGAAGTGTATGAAGAACTTCTTGATATTGATAGTATTCACGGCACGACAACTGGGGCAGATATTTTTAAGGGAGTTGAAAATGCCATTAATATAAAGAACCTTCGATGGAGAAATTTGAAATCTATAACAACTGATGGAGGCAAAAATATGTATGGTAAAAATAAAGGAGTGGTTGCACTTGTGTCAGAGGCTGTAGAAAATGATGGTGGTTCAAAACCATTAGTCTTACATTGTATCATTCATCAACAGTCCTTGTGCGGAAAATGTTTGGATATGTCTGAAGTTCTAAAATCAGTCATATCAGTTGTTAACTTCATCAGATCCACTGGGCTGAATCACCAACAATTTCGCGAGTGTATTCAACAGATTGGAGAAAATGATTCACCATATCATACTGCCGTACGCTGGCTTAGTTGCGGAAAAGTCCTTAAGCGCTTTTTTGAACTTCGAGCAGAGATCGAATTTTTTTTAAATGAAAAGCAGCGCCCTTTTGCCGATTTAGAAAATAGTGAATGGATGTGGAAGTTAGCTTTCTGTGTCGATTTGACAAATCATATGAACGAACTAAATTTGAGATTGCAAGGAGAAAATCAGCTTCTCCCTGATTTATACACCAATATCAAATCCTTCAGGCAGAAAATAATACTATTTCAATCGCAATTACGTAAAAAATGTTTCACACATTTTGAAACATGTGGAATATTCAGCCACATTACAGAGACTGAATTTCCCGTCAATTTTGCAATCGAAACTTTGACTGCTTTGAAGATAAATTTTGATATTCGTTTTTCAGATTTTGATGTCATTGCGAATAAAATTAAGCTTTTCCAAAATCCTTTTGATTCTGACATTGAAACCCTGGCTCCGGAAGTCCAAATGGAAATTATTGATTTGCGGTGCAGTGATATGCTTAAGAACAAATATCAAAATTCATCTTTGTTGGAATTTTATAAGAGTCTTCCACTGAAACAATTTGATAGTTTGCATAAATTTGCTCGTGGGTTGTTTTCTGTTTTTGGTACTACTTACTTACGAAAACGTTTTCCAAGATGAAGTACACCAAGAATGTTTATAGATCTCAATTAACCGATAAGCATCTTAAATCTCTTTTGATAATTGGTACAAGTAAAATTGATCCACAACTACAATGTATTGTCGGTGGAGAATCACAATTACATAAATCTCATTAGTGTTTTTGTTTTACTGTTATTCATTTCAATTATTTGTTAGTTATTAATATGCTTAAACTTAGATACTTAAGTTATGTTTTCTTTGTCATCATTTATGTCGTTAAGTTTTACCTTGCAAGTAAATAAAACCGAGTAATTATCATTCTGTGTTCTCTTCTTCAACTTATCACAGCAATAGTAACAACAATTAGGTAATCATTGGCTGTCGCGGGCCGGATTGATGACACTGACGGGCCGGATTTGGCCCGCGGGCCGTAGTTTGGAGACCCCTGTTCTAACCTACAACATTCAGTTTTTTTGTTTTTTGTCAATTCTTTAGAAATCGTCTTTGTACACAACGCACCAAGTTTAATACGGATGTAACATTAGTTATCCACAAGAATACATTTCATGAGATTGAATCTGCAGATATTGATAGGTGGCCACATTTGGCATCTGGTTTCGACTAGATATCCGCGGTAAAAGCTACAGAGAGACAGAAACGAATTTCTCATTTGAGAAAATCGATATTGTTTTCATAAATTGGTCGCTGGAAATCCTCGTCTGAGTTAGATACTCACCATTGTTCTTGTTGAGGACAAATAGATTCAAACTATGCAGTCTAGTAACATTGATAACACTGAATTAGCATTTATTTGTATATAGTATTTTCTATTGAATTCACAGTAAGAATTCAAAAAATCCCCAGAACTTGAATAAATCCTCATAACAAATGACCACGTTCATAGAGCATCTCAAATGAGGATTTCCAACAACCGATGGTACTAAAACCAATGTGAATTGATTCGTTAACATTCGTTTATAGGTTGATACTACAACTCAAGCTCTGCTTAGGTAGATCAGCCTTCAAAATTGTTTATTTTCCATTCATTCTTATACCATTATCAAAATATGTAATTACCTGAATAAATTTATCTATCTATCTATATACCTATCATTTCCCTTCCGTGAATTCAATGGAAAGTAAATAGAGTTCCACCTCCGAATCATTTCTCCAATCCGGGATATCGTCGGGGAATATATCCATCACAGAGTCTTTCAAGTTACGATAAAATCCGTGAACGCAGTCCGTGGATACGAACGATCATCGGGAACTCAAACCAGAGGCGTTTCCTCTTTTTCGCTTCTTTGCAAAGTTCCGGCAAATTTCGAAACCTTCCATCTGTTATAGATACGGGTCTTGTCACGTTCGCGCATTACATCCGAAGTGACATTTCAAATTTGATTTATCAAACCGCCTTTGATGCGATTCGGTTTCGATCATGTTGGGATGTTCTTCCACTGCAGTTGAACTGACAAAATTATACTGAGTCCTGAAGTAATTTTTCACGAACAGCCAAAAAAATAATCAGCGAAACAAATTGCATTCCATTCCAGTAACGAAAATCCCTCATGATGCATTCTTTAATGGCCATACAGGTCAAAAATACAGTTTGTTTTTAACAACATCGTACAAGGAATATTCCTCGAAAGATTTTTTTTGTGGAGGACTGAATACTTCCTTTATTTGTCAACGTTTCGAAAAAAACCCTTTTTTCACTTTCAAAACCTGAAATTCACTTTAAAATTTCTGCTCGAAATCGTGAATAGCTCTAATTCTTTCAACATGAGCTAAAGATTTCATATGCGATAGTCTACATATACTGAATTTTTTTTTGAGAATTCAGTTAAGAATCATATCTCCGTTTTTAACCTTTCTTTTAAGTGATGGCAACCAGATATGATGCATTTCCACAAAACTATCAAAAATACACTTGTTACTTGCTAAAAGAATATATGTGGATTCTTTGAGTTTCATGAGTTTTTTTCGAGATACATTTTTGTTCCTCTTCATTCTATAGCGTAATAATCAGTTGATTTTAGACTACGATGGAGGACTATTTGATATATGTGAATTTTTGAGCAGTCAAAACATCGAATGTATGACTCATCCTACGTACAGTCCTGATTTGGCACCCAATGACTTCTTCTTGATTTCGAATATCATAGTAAACTGCGAGCTCTGAAGAAGCAGTTGAAGCGTTCAAAAACCAAACAAAAAAATATTTAGAAAAACAATAAAGCCGTTTTCATCAAAACACGTTTGTTATAAATAGTACATCTCATGCTCCGCTATCCCTGATCCTGCCATCTGTCTTCTCCTCATATATTCATGATGTTCATTACTTCTCACATTCAAAGGTCTTCAGGTTTGATCTATATAACCATATTTTCTCCTTTATTTTGTATCAAAAGAGATCTCAATGTGTCAGTAGTACTAAAAGTTGTTCTCACATTATATCCATAATCGATGCGTCTCAATTCCTCAAACAAACCGCGGACATAAGACGACGTAAGTTGTGAGGTGTGTTGGGTTTGTGGTTATCTGCATATGTTCTGTTTTGCATTCACCAACTTTATTGAGCTCTTCAGCAGATTATCTATCGGTTTAGCCTTTATTATTTTTCATATTATGGAAAGTTATATACCCACAGAAACAACGACTTATAAGAACGTGTGATCCCTGGAAGGTCACATTAATATGATCATGGTAAATATTTTCGTCTTCATCTGTTATTAACTGTTACCAGCTATTACCTTGTTTTTTAAATCTCATCATTTTGAAGCAAATCACTTCTGTTGAGAAGTCCATTATGAAATATAGTTGCTACTTTGAAAATCATCTTACATTTTAAGATTCGATTACTTTCTGTATCATTACTGCGAATATCTGATCTCTTGAAACGTATCTATTTGACAAAGAAAATGAAATAGAGACATGAAGAGATTTGGAAAGTTTGGGTTATAAAGGAAATAACAGTAACAGTTTGAATTTCAGTTGAAGCTTTTATTTGCAATGAGAATTGTATGTTTTGTACTACTTTTGAATGAGCTAAAAGGTTTCTTATACTGGCATCCGTTATTTGGATCTATTGTTCCTAAATCTGCCTTTCAATAGTTTCATTCAACCAATTATCTAAGTGGAGAATTATTTGGCCAAGGATAAATTGAAATGGGATCTCAATCATTCTGCTTTCTTTGTTATGGATCGAATTGTTTTCCAAGAGTTTTGTTGGCCGTTTCTTTTAAACTTTCGAAATAGTTTCTGAAACGAATCATCTCCGCTGATATTAACCAAAAAAGAAGGTGGAATTAGAATCACGCACTGTTGGAATCAGCCTCATTTTCCCTCAATTTGGTATGAAATAATATAGATTATTTTCGTTGAGATTCGGGGTAGATGACAAACTATAAATGTGGAATGTAAACCGAAAAATTTGAAACATTTGAGAAATCATTATTAATTATTTGATGAGAAAGTGAAAAATTAAATTTTCCGTGATAACCCACTCGGTAAAGTCAGAGAAATGATCATTTTAGTATTCCAAAGAGTGAACTACATAATTTTTGTGAAAAAGTTTTACAAAAAGAGAATATCAAATGACATACAATTTTTTCTGAGAAATAATTACTCGTAAGTTACAAGAAGTTTACACCAATCACACTGTTTATTGTCGAATTATCAAGATACATTTTTTTTCACCAAAAGGAATTATTAAAAGTTCTCGCAGTTTTTCTAAGAACATTCGAATCGAAAACTTTGAACTCTCTCTAAGCAAGAGAAGTGGGAATTTCATTATAATCGGGAGAGAAATATTAAAAATATACTCTACTTTCAATGCCATTACATTGATAAACTTTAGATGAAATTAAAACTTTTGTTTTGATAAGAACCTTCTGAAAATGAGAGGATATCCCATCAACTCCCACGTATAAGGTTTTTGTTGAGAAATTTACGATAAAGTTATTATACAGTTAGTATCATGTTTCTGAGGAGTCTTTGCTAAACTGAGAAAGAAGTGATTGGATATTTTTTGAACAGGGGACACGGGGTGAAGCTTTTTAAAAGTTTATGATTTGTATACTTTCTGAAAAATAGCAAGAGCTAATATAACTTAATATAACAAAGTAAATTGAAAAATGTCAAAATCGTTTCTGGAGAAACAAGGAGAAATCAATACATTCTCAAGATCCTTTCTTTGGAAATTCAAATAATATCCTGTATTTTGTCCTATCCACATAGGCCAATAAAAACAGATTATTGAGACGTGAAAAAACAGTTTTTTAATGAAACAACTCCTCAACAGTTGAATATCACCTTATTTGAATCCATGTAGTGACACCCAAATTATATTTCTTTGTTTTTTAAGCATACAGTATCAATTATTTCTTCGTGAACGTTTCGGAAAGTTGAATTCAGTAACAATCAAATTTTCTATCACTCTTGGAAAAACTCATACTTCGTACGATTCAGCTGTATTCAGTTGTTACAGTTTTACTTGTATACCAGTTACCTTTATTTGTATTATTCGCGTAGAATTTGGTTTGTCACATTAAGTTTCGTGACAGACCATTTTAAATAAATTTATATTTTTACTTTGAAAATACAGTAACTGAATGAATATAGTTTGAAGAACTAAAAAACCCGCTTTTGAAGAACATCGAACTAAAAAGTTAAAAAATTTTTTTTAATCAGCCTAAAACAATAACGAACGAAAAATACTAGTAGTATTGTGAAAAAAGCGACTGGCGCTTGATATACAAAAAATATGGCACAAGGTGCCTACGCTTTTTTCACTATAATAGTAGTATTTTTAGTTTGTTATTGTTTTAAGCTTATAGAAGAAACATATTTTTAACTTTTTAGTTCGATGTTCTTTGAAAGCGTGTTTTTAGTTCTATTTTTCATTTTTTCGTTTCGTATGCTACAAAAGTGTGTTTTTTAGTCTTTTTTAACTATATTTATTTTATCTAAACTTTGGGATCAATCAGCCGTATATTGTTTAGAAAAATGACCATTGATATTTTCCAATTCCGGAGAGGGAGCCAGCTACCAAGCCTAGGGTAGCAGGCGCGCAAAGAAAGATCATAAAAAAGGCAGCAGGCGCGCGTGTTGATGAGAGAATACTTTTTTCAAATGAAAAAATACATGTGAAGTGAGTTCAAATTATATCAAGGAGGTTACATAGAGTGCCATCTGCCCGCAAATAGATCAAGCAATAATGTCGATAAATCAAGGAGGTTAAGTACAGCGTCATCTGCCCGCAAATAGATCAAGCAATAATGTCAATAGTTCTGTCAAATACAGATCCCAAAATTGAGAGTTACAAACAAACAAACAAACATACATACGTGATAAAAAAATGCCAACGGTATTGAGTAATAAAAAGCTTCGTGAATTGAATTATGTTACCTATACAGAAATTCGCAAAACTAATACAACTGTCAACGACGACTGCCCGTGTTCAGGTCGCGTTCTCGGCGATGACGCTTCATTGCTTAGACCGCCCCTCCACCCCCCGTGCATCGTCTCCCGTCGTCTTACTATAGACGCGACGCATGATGACTTATTGCGTTGCATCAAGTTAACCTTATCGTGATAACTTTCGGATGATTCATCCAAATTACTCAGTGTAAAAAACAAAGATCATCTATATTAAATACTCAAAACAACAATTGTACGAATTCGAAAGATATTCTGACATGTGCATTGTAAAAAAGTATCCAATTTGATTGTATTTGTGACTCAGTATTTTGCACATAGTCGCTACCACATGAGAGGTAGATATATGCTATCGCGTTCTTTCATTTAGAACTATTTAAGATAAACAATATTACGCTACATTATCTGCATGTAACTCCAATGGTGGCGAGTTGGCTGTCCTTGTTCATCTTTCACTGCCTGAACCACCGTGCATGCTGTTTTTGGCGGGTGCATTGGCTTGAGATGTGGGAGTTGAGCAAACCGGCCATCGGATGCCTGCTTCCACGTAGCCCCACTGGATACGGGAATGACAGAATCACTTGTGGTTCAGTTATTCCCTAACTGAATGACATCTCAACAATGGCTTAATCCCAAAGTGTGTGTGTATCCGTGCCAAGAGGATGAATTACACTGAGCCTATCAGCTGTCTCTACGGATCCATCGAGATACCGGGCGCCCTTTCGTCGTAGCATCGCCTTGTCACGGTACTGCGGGGCTCTGCAGTGATTGACCTCCTTTCCCTTGCTACTCGTGGGACTTTTATGGACAGAGTAAAGCTAAGTCTACAGAGGAGATGGATGTACAGCTTACGACTCCATCTGACCTACCTGTAAATTTAGATCAGTAGCGAGTCCACAGAGGAGATGGATGTTGAGCTCACGACTCCAACTGACCTCCCTGTAAATTTAGATCAGGAGCGAGAGCTTCCCAACTCTCCAACACCTGATCCAATGACTGAACGTAAAAAAAAGGTTTGGTGGTGCAGGCAGGAAACGACTGAGTCGTCTTCTCAAGATCGGGTTACCTTATGAAACCGCCTTGCACCAAATTGAGCACCATATGAGGGTTTTTGCACGTCAGCTGTAGCTGACATATGAGGGTTTTTGCACGTCAGCTGTAGCTGCACGTCAGCTGTAGCTGACGTGCAAAAACCCTCATATGGAATGGTTGTCGCGGGTATCAAGGTGGGAATCTTGCACCGTGACTAACCGACTACTTCATTAACGATGAGACAACAGAGCATATACTTTGTGCCTGTATCGCTGGGGACCGAATCAGGTTCTTAGAGTTCGGCAAAGTCGTACTCCTACCATCCGACCTGAAAGACCACTCAACATACAAACTAATCGGCTCGCTTCGTTAAGAAGCTGGATTTATTTGGTCGAGTTTGAATAGGTGTGAGCCACAATAAACCCTTGCGGGTTGCGGTGGAGGGTCGAATAGACCCACTGATTTCGGACCTAACCTAACATAACATAACTTCAACGGTATAGGTAGCGCACGTCAACGTAGATCTCAGGGAGCAGGAATTTTTTCGATTTACTTAAAACTCATCGTTATATTTTGACCAAAATTATACAAAACGTCTGTAAATTTTAGTTTATATGTTATTTTGGAAAAAAATCTGTATTTATGTAAAGTTTCATCGAAATCCGTTAAGTCGTTGTAGAAATTTTTTTTCGCTCCGTATTTTCGAAATAAAGCGCCCTGTATTTTTTATATTGGTTGAAATATTTGAGTTATGGATTATTCTTGCTAGTTACTCAACAAGAAACGGTTGAATTATTCATGCTTTTTACAGTAGTCATGCATGAACAATTTTCTAAACTTTCTATTTCTGATTCCTCGTGATCACGTCATAAGGTTGAGGAATTCTATAAAAATGCCGAATGGATAAAAGTTTATACCTCACAGATTTTTATTACGAATTGTTTACTCCGATCTGACTACGCTACTGAAAATACATGTAATATAAATAAAGTGGAAATGACCTAGTTTTCACGAGAAGTGAGTATAAAACTGTGTCAACTCCATCGGGTATAACTAAGATTGATACTGCCGCGGTCGAAAGGTATGAATTATTATCTTCCGATAGACATCAAAAGAATTGTATGTCAACCTGAGCCATTTATCACGAAATGATGCGAAAGAGAAGCAAGTAACGAACTGTCAAAGCGTAACCAAACCAAATTGTTTCTGAACTCGCAAACAGCCTATGTAAGAAAAATGATCGAGAGATTATTGATAGACGGAGAATTTCCCATCAACATCTGGAGTACGTTCGATTCGATCAGGAGAAAGTAATGAGACAAAGGGAAACCTGCACATTTTTCCCTTCTGAGAAAAGCCGTTATTTTTAGGAAAATCGAATTGAAATACTTCCAGCTGATCCACATGTAAACAACGAAACAACCCAGAAAATTGACAACATGTCCCTTGGCGCCCTGGAGAGAAAAGAATTTTTGTGATTTGCCCCAATTGTCTTTGGAATGAAATTGACATATCATTCCGATTTTTCCTTATTATTATTAACTTGGAAAGAATGTGCCTATTTCAATTTCAATTTCAGTTTTATTCAGTGAAGTGTACATTAATCAACTATTATAAATTATTATTAGCGAGGGCATTTAGGCATGAAACTTCTGTGCTATGACTCAATCTCAATTGCTTTCTTCATATAATTGTACAATAAATGTTGATCAAAACGAGTGTTTTAGAGTGAACAGACAGTAAGAAAGCGAGGAAGACGAAGACGAATTTTTCGTGATGACTCATTATGAATTTTTTTATGTCTTGCTTGTATTTGATAATTTTTTTGTAGATTTTAGTTCAACTGGAAGGGACTTGTATAATGTAGGTGGGGAATAAAAGAACGATCTTTGTGTAATTGTGTTTTGAAATGTCATGAATAGATATTTTCAGTAGATGTTGATCTGGTTATTCGACCGTTATGATTTTCAGAAGTGTTATTTTGAAAAAACTTCTTTTTAAGGCACTGATGTTAGTAGAGCTCACTATATTTCATGATAGCTGTAGTTACATACAAATATTTTTAAAAATTAGAGAGCTAGTTGCTGACATAACAAAAGGCGAAGTTCAACTCAGTTAGCACAAGTGCTAGACATCATAAGCGTTTTATTTGTAAAAATATCTCTCAAGTAATAGAATTTATGAAATAATATTTGATTTTTTTTGTAATATACGTAACTTGATCATTCCATATTGAATGTTTGTCTGGGAATCACACGTTAAAAGTGAGACCTCGAGAGGTCTTAGCTCGCACAAGTTTCTCCACTTCTGAGAGTTGTCGTTCGTATGGGGGCGACAGCTGATTACCGGAAAAACAGATTTTAAACAGAACAGAACAGAATAATACCTAAATGGTCTATATGGCCAATTTTTTGTATATTTGGACATTTACAATTCATATTATTACATTGTAGATCATGTAATTTTAGAACGAATTCTGTTGGAGAAAATGCAATTTGTTTTAAGTAGGTTCAAGCTCAATAAATTGTCATTCAACCACAGATCGTTGGTTGCCTCCTCAGTACTAGAATTTTTGATAAATCCAAATTGCCTTTTTATTATTCTGTTCTGTTATTACATTGTGTTTGTCAAAAAACGCTAGAAATCTATTCTTTAGTGCCATTTCGATTTTTTTTTCGAAGTTATCAATAACCGAGATCGATCTGTAACTGTTTAGAGCATCATGGTTTCCTGTTTTATAAATGGGGGTGATCGTTGATTCTTTCCATTGATTTGGAACTTCACCTCTCAGAAAGGAAACATTTATGATGTGACAAAGAGGTTTCATAATGTGACTATGGATACTTTTTATCAATTTTGAATGGATACTGTAAAGTCTAGGAGAGCAATGGTTTATATATTGTTTTATTCATGTATATTTCTATATGTACATGTTTTTAAACTTATAATGATTGTTTACTATATATCATAATTTCAATATTTTTTACAACACTTTAACATTTTTGACTTCATAAAATTTCACTAGCTTTGCCAATAAGGATTTCTTGGGCAATAAAGCATGATTGATTGATTGATTGACTTGTGTCTGACTCTCAATACAGTTCATGTAATCAATATTGGGAATTTTTAAAATACATTATTACTGGCTATTTTCCTGAAATGTTGTACTGTGCTATGTGAATACAAACTGTTTCTGTTAGCTTTTTATGTTCTATTTTGTTACATATACATATCAACACTCCGCGTACAAATATAATGAAATAAAATTTATACAATGTGCGATACCTCTAATTCTGTTAGTTATGTCCTAGATATATTCAACTACCATATTATTCAAATCAAAAGACATTTCTAAGCTAACTGACAGTTCTGTTTTTTTTTTATATAGATTCACAAATTATACATATTTGTACATATTTGTAAATGCCACTGTTACTCCCTATTCTGTAATTGGGTTCATCCTGTAGAATAGTGTATGAAAAAAATAAATAAATATTCAGTATCTACTTGAAATTGTATATTATTGTATAGTTTACAAGTTTATTTGATAAGTAGTTTTATTTAATTATTTTAACCAAGCTTTGTCAATGAAATATGAATCATCAGACAATAAAGCATATTTTGATTTGAGTTGATTTGCAATTATTTTTGAGTTCCGAGATCAAAGTTATAATTTCGTTTTCTGTTACGAGCTGTAGAAAAATAAAACAATCAATGCATGAGTCATCTAGGATTTTATTGGGTAGAATAACTTTTTCTATATCGTTCGCCATTTTCTGCCCAGTTCAATAAAAAAATTATTGAAAGAGTTAGCTCCTTAATAGTTTGACCATTTTATTCTGTAATTTGAATGTTTTCTACCGTATTTTTACTTGTTGTTTTCGATATGTTATTGACTGTATCTCATATTTTCTTTAAATTCCCACCTGATTGCTTTATTTCGTTTCGATAAAAATCATTTTTTGTTTTCTCTATTAGAGACTTTACTTAATTTCTATATTTTCTATATTATGTTCGGTTGTGTGCTTTTTGTAAGTTTTTTTCAAAAGATCTCTTTTTAAATTGATGTAATGAGACCACCGGTAATCCATGGTTTTAATTTGGTATTTTTTCTATTTTTATGATACGGTCAAAGTCAGAATGTTTTCTTCAAATTCATTTTCATTCTAGTGTATCACATCTACTGGAATCAATTTGCGATCTCTTCACAAAAACTATGGAGCGGTTTTTTCAGTCTTCCAAGCAGTTCTGATATGCACTTCTTGATATATCCTTCAGGTCTCTCAGCGATTTGATTATCTCCTCAATCGTCTCAGAACGCCATCTTTCCATGGGTCCCAACACATATTTTTCTTTTTTCTTTGGTCTATAGAAGAGTGTGCCATTGCACAACAAACTAATATCAAAGTTTAATGGTCTCATAGTGAATATCTTGAGCGTTATCGAAAAATCAAAACTATGGAGTGACAAAATGAGTTCAGGTTACCTCACACACCAATGTACCCACCACACGTGATGACGAAAGGTTACAATTGCATCGGTTTTGTTCCACGTCGTAAAATACCACAGGTTGAAAGGTATTACGAGTATCTATTTCGATGTTGAAGTTGAAAGTTGTGAACATACAGTTGTTCAAGTGAATTTTATCTAAGATTATCATTATTACAAGCCTTTATAAATATATGCATATATTCTGATAACATTGCCAGAGAGATTGCAGATACCACTTAAAATAATTCTCGTGACCTTTGTTCACAATTGATCATTCCATGAATTATTTGACATCTATTTTGGAAAATCATTCCCAAAGCCTACAATTGATGATTTCATCTATAAATATTGAAAATATCCACGCCATTTTCATGAGTAATAGGTAGCTTTATGATTTATATATTTACACTATTATAACTGACATGATATGAATCAGATTTTTTGACTTTGTATGGGGAATAGGCAAAGTACATTGAAGAAATCCATTAGTTGGAAAGCTTATGGTATACTTTGCCAATTATTTCCTCCAAGATATTATCTTCATTCACCTATCAAAGTGTGAATCTGCCTGACGGGGATCCGACATCATGAAGCTGACTAATTAACGTTAAAAAGTCTTTGAATTCCAGATTGCAAGATATGACTACATGCTACGTTCAAATGGAAAAGTAAGGTGGAAAGAAAAATGTATTTTGATTTTCTTTTCGCTTTGAGCCGTAACGTAAGTTACTTCGAAGTTAGAGTTATCAATACAATTATTGTGAAACAAAAAGTTTTTCAGTTCAAGTTCAGTTCAGTTTTCAGTATTCAGCCTAGAGTTGCCAGCTCTGAAAGTTGTACAACAAAGCAGATTGTTTTATGGCATTATTTTTATTTTATGTATTGTTAACTAATATTTTTTAAGTTATTCAATTTTTCATGATTTCTAATCGAGGGTTTCCAGATAGTTCTCAAATGTACGGGTCTTTTTCAATCCACTTATCCTCATAAAATTCAATATTCTCGAATATCTATTCTCAAGCAACCCGTACATTTAGGTCTCATTTCATGCAAATATTGAAAGCTACAAATATGATAGGTAGATTTTCAATTCCTTAATTTTCCCTTGTATTCCTTATCTTGAGAATTACCTGCTATTATGATCTCTCCCACCTATGTAAATACAAACCTTTGTTCATCCCTACAATAACGAAATCTGAAACCCCTTCTCTAACTACCGATGTGGAACATTGTCATTTTGTAAAATTCATTCATTACGATTCAAACCTTGTGAGACTACAGTAAGAATTAAATCTTGTCTTGTCTACAGTACATCTTGCCATTTATTTTTCTCATTCTATCTTTCCACAAGAGTTATTGTGATTATTTTGTGCATTTAGCATTCACATTCACGATAAAACAATCGTGGGTCAAAACAGATGCCATTTTTATAGTACCATTCGTCTTAATCCTCAAAATAGGCCTCAGTTTCGACGATTACCTTTCCATCGGCGTCCATTCCAACGAGCGTTTTCTTGAGGTCTGAGAACAGGAAGAAGTCGCTGGGGGCCGGCTCTGGAGGATACGGTGGATGTGAAAGCAATTCGAAGCCCAAGTCGTGCAATTTTGCCATCGTCATCTTTGATTTTTGACACAATGCATTGTCATGATGAAGCAACACTTAATTTTTTTTCAAATGGGGCCATTTTTTCGTGATTTCGTACTCCAATAACGCTATGTAATAGTCGCTCTTGGAAATTTTTCCTTTTTCAAGAGAGTCGTTGAATATTCCACCACGCGCATTCCAAAATGCTGATAACATAACCTTGTATATTTGATACATTCTCTCACATACAGTGCTCAGAAACTACTCTGACGTTTCTGGCACTCGTGAGTATATTGGCAACGTTTGTCTGACCTGTCAAATGAATGTTATCATTATTATTAGGAATTTCGATAAAAATATTCAATTTTAGTCGAATCGAACCACCCAAAAGTATTAGCAAAATTTAGAATCACCAGGGATATAATATAATATTTCTCTAATACTTTATTTTGAAAGACTTCTTTTTTTCTTTGGCATAAACTCTACTTTATCAATACATCTAATGCATACATACATACATCAACGGACGGTTCTTACTGTTCATTTGTTATTTTTTGGAATGTATGCGCTACAAAAACATATGGAAACAGAAAAAAAGCGCTCATTCATATTTTACATTTTTCGCTTTTATGCACGCGTTGGTAAATTAGTTAGATTAATAACCTTATACAAGACAGCCTGAATATTTCACCTGGAATGGAGAGATGAACATAAAACATGCACCATTCTGAAAAATTGAGATGTTTTCATTTGACATCGCTATGGAAGTCACAGGGATCACAAACGGGACATGAAAAATTCAAGAAATTTTTCCAAGCATTGCTCATACTTTATTCCGCCTGAGAATGAACTGGATACATTGAGTTTAGTTGAACGTGAAAGATCACTTCTGAACTCAGTACGATTATGTAGATTCCCGTTCCAACATCTGCTCTGGATATCTATACACAAAACGAATTTAACGGATCTATAATTCAAGAAATCGGGTAGAATATTATATTTGCATATGTGAATAGAGTAAAAAATTTATTTATACTGAACAACAAACAGAATGGTTTCCACTTACATATAGTATTCATTGAGTACCATTGATACAGTTGAAATCGATATAACTAGTAGAATATTCAAATCCTTTTTGTTCTATTTAATGGAGTGGAAAGTACGGTTGATGGTTGAAAAATTTGGTGATTCATAAAAACGTAACGTCATTACTGAAACATATTTTTTGTTCGCAAGAAACGGCATCAAACAGAAAAAAAATCGACGGAGACCCAAGTTTTCTCAGAACATATGCTTGATCATATTACTTTGGACGGTTCATTGAAAGATCAAATGAGATTTGGCATACATTCAGATACTACACAGAACTATACAGAAATTTTTGATCCAAATTAGTTACTACTTTCAAAATTGATTGCTTCCTTCCTTTCTTTGGAAGATCCCCACATTTTTTTGTATCAAGATGGAGTAGTAGAAAGCCAAAAACTGTCTTTCCTAAAAACTTATCTTAACGTTTCGGAGATCAAAATCTGCCTCAGTTTTCAGAAATGGACAAGGAATTCAAATATATATGCAGTTATTCCTTTGCTGATTATTTATTTCTCAACTTCTTCGACAGATGTCATTTCAAAAATCCCTTGACATCTGTCGAAGAAGTTGAGAAATACGTAATCAGCAAAGGAATTTATTGTCCATTTTTGAGGACGGAGGCAGATTTTGACGTCCGAAACGTTAAGATAAGTATTGTATTATTTCTCGATATTTTTTTCGATAGGCAAAATTGTTAAATGCGACAGGTTACTGATGAAAAAAACATTTATCTTTGTAAAAAAATTTGGATTTCACGCAGCTGATTTCATTCTCTTTCTACACTTGTATAAAGTTCTTCATTATAATTTTCTGAAAATACCCAAAATAGGTCGATAAAAACTTGAATAATAATATGAACTCTAAATATTGTCACTAAATATATACACTTAAAAGTATTTTCTGAACAAAATTTGGAAAAGTGAACTTGTGCACTCATAACTACTGAGAAACGATATATTAGAGATACTGAATGTTTCAAATAATTTTTCAAAGTATTCCTGCTACTATCCTTCATCTGCACTCATTTTCTCACTATCAATTTTCAGCAACGAGGCTGAAAAAACGTTTTGCGTTGTATTCATTTACTGTAATCTTCGAAAAACTATCTGGAAAGAAAGTTTTTCAAGTCCTATCTGACTTCGTGGAAAACTCGGATGAGTTCAGTGAAGTATATATATACACCTAAATCTAGAATTCGAATTTATAGCAACAACATACTGCGTAAAGTTAAACTTAACCAAAAAACGTTTCAAACTCGCGTGTTTGGATTCCGATGGTAAAAATAATGACTGCGTTGTTGATTCTCCAGTAATCCTATTGAATTTTTGATCTGACTGTCATTAGTAATCCAAACATGAGGCAGCTCAATTGGAGAATTTGGCTCAATGTATACGTTGATAGAATTTGACAGGGGATGAGATTTGTAGTTTCATTTGGGAGATCGCATATTTATGTTGTTAGTCGAAAAGAGTGACACAAACTCCAAATTTGAAATAAACAAATTCTTCGAAAACATCGGCTACATGGATGAACAGCAACGCTGGTATTTATTTTAACTAACAAATTCTCTTTATAAATTCGAGTTCCATAATTTAAGGAGTTTAGAATCACCGTTGTCCAATCTACTCAATTATTTGACTAGTGGTGGAATTGGCCGCGGTGGTAGTGCGCCCGACTCACGATCGGAAGACCGTGGGCTCAATTCCTGCCTCGACCAGATATTTTTCTCGAGACAATTTATCTGGTTGAAGCTGGAATGATTCTGCAACCGTGTTAGGAATCACACGTTAAAAGGTAAGACCTCATTAGTCCTTAGCTCGAACTTTCTCAACTTGTGAGAGTTGTCGTTCGTATGGCGGCGACAGCTGATTGACGGAAAAACATATTTTATACAGATTTTTCAAACAGAGTTTTGGGAATGAAAAAGTGCTAATAGATATGTAAATATAAATATTCAGTTATTTTTTTCGTAAAGAGACCATTATTTCTGAACTCTTGGAGTGTTTTTATTTTCATTGAAGTGAAAATTAAACCAGGTGAGAACTTCCAAAGAAAAAATCCAATTATCTGACTGATTTGGCCGTTACTTGATGAAGATCCATAGCATGATTCATATATTAGTCAATGTTCCTCTTTCAATAGATGATTTCAATAAAAAACGTAATATCATCAAACAAATTGCGGGTAACAATGAGTTTATAGTCGAAATAATAAACAAAATACTTGCCAAGAAAGTCTACGCAAATGCGATTCGAGATGTTTTTCCTATTGATAAGGGGGATAATCAAAATTATAGAGCTTCAACGTATTTTGGACAACCAACGGAAAAAGTGGCTTCATTTTTGAGGAAACGAGATATCAAAATTGCATATAGAATTGAAAGGTTTATATTTTTTAGGAGTGATTAATTTTTGGGAAAGAAAGTTTTTGGCTTTCTACTACTCCATCTCGATGACGGAGTCTTCCAAAGAAAGGAAGGACGTAACTCTATACATGGATGTGTAGATCATGCAAAGAAGTAACTTTCAGACACAAACTGAAAAAAAGTCTTCCTGAAATAGCTTCTTTCATATAAACATTGAATTATACGAAAAAAAAAGTCTTTCGAAACAAATACTTCTATATGAACACTGAATTATACAGAAGATACTTTTCTCAACTCAGTTTGTATTTCAAATATTCGTTGTGGAATAAAAATTAGATATCATTCACATGAGTTCTACTTTAAATAAATGGTAACAAATTGCACTCACATAGAACACTGCCATCCTCACTGGTATACACCGATGTTTCGCCTCAAGACACTTGCCCTAAGGCTCTTCAGTACCAAATTGAATAACATTATAGAAAATACACACACTTCAATCATGAATTACGATTTTTTTATGTCACGGAATAAGCTTGATCTGCTTATGTCATCGATGACATCGTAATGACATTCATTCACCTATTTGATTCAATCCTAGCCAAGAGGAATCTTATTTGAATTGAAGGGGTTATATTTTTTAGGAGTGATTAATTTTTGGCAACACACACCCCAAAAGGTAAACCGTACCTCAAGTGAGACTCTACCAAAGCGTGATAGGTATGCTGTTTTCACAGTATAAACTCCAAGTTCTCTAGAAATAAGTCTCACTGCACAACAGTCGGTGAAAATTCCGCTTTTTATATTTCTGATGTGAGTGTCAAATTTCAGAATGACGCCGTGTACAATGATTTCGTTGTCATCCGGTAGAAGATATTTTCCAATCGAGAACCCTCATCTCCAAGAACACTACAGATCTAATAACTACTTATTCACTATATGTAAACGAACATAATGAATATGCATATTGGCACAGTCAGTAAATTCCCGGTTGTCGCGACCGTCCCTAAATGTGACGTCACAGAGTTGGGAACATGGTTATCTATCAACTACTATTAAATCATACACCATTGCACTTCAGATGCATGACCTGGCTTTCGATGTGAACGTTTGTTGTCAATATATAAACAGAGAGGCTATCCTGTTAATTGCACTTCATGCCCGTACATGAAACTATTGCCTCACCTTGTCCGTAAATTATCAAATTATGTTCTCATTGAAGTACACAACTTTGATCGAATTTGGTTTGAATACTAGATTGTCCATATTCTGGAGTGATACTTTGGAGATGATATCATTTTCGATAATTAAATTTGAATGTTCTATGAAAGGGAGCGGGTTGGCTGTCCTTGTTCATCTTTCACTGCCTGAACCACTGTGCATGTTGTTTTTGGCGAGTGCATTGGCTTGGGATATGGGGGTTGTCTGCTCCCACGTAACCCCGCTGGATACGGGAATGACAGACTCACTTGTGGTTCTGTTATTCCCTAACTGAGTGGCATCCCAACGATGGCTCAATCCTAAGGTGCGTGTATCCGTGCCGAGAGAATGAATGACACTGAGCCTATCAGCTGTCGTCACGGAACCTTCGAAATACCGGGCGCCCTCTCGTCGTAGCATCGCCTTGTCACGATAATGCGGGGCTCTGCCGTGATTGACCTTCTTTCCCTAGCTACTCGTGGGACTTTTACGGACAGAGTAAACTTGAAAATTCTTTCTGACGCTGAGTCTAGAGAGGAGATGGATGTCAAGCTTACGACTCCAATTGACCTCCCCTATAAATTTAGATCAGGTGCGAGTCTACAGACGAGATGGATGTCGAGCTTATGACTCCAACTGATCTCCCTGTAAATTTAAATCAGGAGCTAAAGCTTCTCAACTCTCCAACTCCTGATTCAATAACTAAAAAAAGGTTTAGTGGTGCAGCCAGGAAACGACTGAGTCGTCTCCTCAAGAGCGGGGTACTTTATGAAACCGCTTTGCATCAAATTCTTGAGCGGCGTACGCAGAATCTGTCTCAGGTGGAGGAACCACCCCCATGAGCAGGTTAGCAAACGTTTTGTGCTCAAGTGATGATTCACCACAACCAGAGGCGAAAAATCTCTGCACGGTTGAATCGAAGGCATCATCAGGTGCAGCTGACGTACAAAAATCCTATATGAAAAGGTTGTCGCGGGTATCAAGGTGGGAATCTTGCACAGTGACTATCCGACTACCTCATTAACGATGAAACAGCAGAGCATTTACTTCGTGCCTGCCCCGCTAGGGACCGAATCAAGTTTTTAGAGTTCGGCAGAGCTGTAACCTGTTCAAAACTGAATGTTTCAATAAAATAGAATAGTAGCCTCACTATTTCGAAAAGCGATGAGAAAGGTGGTCGTTTTGAACGATGATCGGAATCAAAAGATTCCACACACTTTTGGAATAATGCAATCATAGGCACGGACTGTTGCATCTGTCCTTTTCGAATGCTTTGATCCTATCTCGTGTAATGGATTGCCACCCATTATGGCTGCCGTAGAAGATATTTCAGAAAATGAGCACAAAATAACGAGTCTTCTAACAGGGACTTACGAACTTTGACAACTGATAACGGTCATCTTGTTGAGGCTACATCTGTCAAATTATTTGTCTTTTGTCCAGTCTGTTTTTCCAAATCACCATGGACACCCACACTTCCCACAAGTGACTTAATTTTCAATATAAATATATGAAAAAGGTGTAAATGAATATTAAACATTACATTAACGTGCTTTCATTACAAACTTTTCCATTTTTTAATTGTTATGCACTGTTTGGAACGTTTGGTGTAGTCATGAATATTACTTACAACACCATCCCTTTTCACCAAATGACTCTCTCTAAGAGGGAGATTAAACTCTTGAAGATGATCTCTTAGAGATAGATACACGTGCCGAGGCGTTGAAAATAACGGTTTGGTGTTGGGATAAAACTCCAGTAATATTCTTTACAAACTTTTTCAATAATGACATGGAAAATTAAATAATCTATTCACTGAATCCTTGAAACAAATTCGAAGACTGTAACATACATAAACATGCATTCATTATGTTCACTTGAAATCCTATGCTTAAGAACTGAGGAGTTGCATTGCATTGAAACCGTGAATACTTCTGAAACTTTCCCTGGAAAAACTTTTCCTCGTAAAGTCATGTCCAAGTTGAATACAATGAGAAGAGAACAGTCAGAAATTTTCTGTAAACCACGAGAGAAACTGAATATTCAGACTGTCTATTCTCTTGGAAATTATCTCCATCCACTTAAATTTCATGAAAAATCGACACAGCATTAGACTAAATGAAATGTAGGGACAGTTTAGACCAGCAAGAATAATGTGTGCATTCAAAAATACACGATTTCATGAAAAAACAGTATTCAAAACGTATCAATTCATTACTTCAATAACAAATTTACGTGAAACAATTTCTTTTTCCAAATCAGTTGAAACTCTGACTTTGTGTCGATGATTCTATTTTACACAATATTACCAGTAGTTATGCAGTTCTGAGTAGGAAATCATTCAAAAATATTCGTCCAATGAGGAATATCTCATTAGGACAATATAGTTTTCAACACTCTCCACTTGAATAATTCCACGTATAGTGTAACTTGCTTATCATGGATAACAAGTTGATTTTCCATTCATATTTCGGAATGGTATTTCACGGTTGCTATATTCATTCAATAGGCTTCTCTGGATTCACTCTGATACCAGCTGTTACTGTAGGAGATTCGTTTAATAAAAAGTTCTATTTTTGGAAAGTATTCGTATAATGATGTGATATATGAGTATTTCATTTGAATCATATTCACTTCCCGAAGTTTATCTTTACCAGCTGTTACTTCAGGAGATTCGTTTAATAAAAAGTTCTATTTTTGGAAAGTATTCGTATAATGATGTGATATATCAGTATTTCATTTGAATCATATTCACTTCCCGAAGTTTATCTAGATTTCTGCATTATATGCTTGGATGATTCAAATTCCTGATTTTAGTTTCAAATCTGAGTCTTTATATCAAATCACATGTTGTGACAGAGTAGGTGAACCCAAAAAAGAGTTATGAACAGTTTTTCTGTAGAAAAAATAGTCTGGAAATATAATTCTCGTGTGAAAAAACAGTTCAGTTTTGAATCTTGGTTGCATCTATAAATTTTGTAGCAGAAACAATCAAAGCTATTGACTTCCATAATTTATTGGAAAAACAAATGAATTACTCGACGTTTTGGGGAACTCCTCTGTTGGCTCTAAATGCAAACACTGAATTGCAACTTGTAGAGTGCAAAATTAAGGACGTCAAGTTTTTGCTATGTTCACAGGTAACGATCCCATGTGGTGAATACCTTCTCAAATGACTTCAAAATTATTTTTGGAGAAAGCTGTAATCACCAAATGAAACTTATTTTCTATGACCTTTTATCAAATAACTGAAGACTGGTATATTAAATTGTATTAACAAAAACACGACGGTTATACAATAGTTTGTATAATTTTCAGCAAAAATCAGTGTTTACTCTTTAGGCAAAAATATTTTAAATAAATAGAACCAAATAAACCCAGTTTCACAACGAAGCCGATTAGTTTGTATGGTGAGTGGTTTTTCAGGTCAGATGGTAAGATTACGGCTCTGCTGGATTCTAAAAACCTGATTCGGTCCCCAGCGGGGCAGGCACAAAGTATATGCTCTGCTGTTTCATCATCTACCAAACAGAGGCAACACACACTGCGTTCCGACAGTCCGAGTCTCTGCATATGATGATTCGAATGACAGTGACCTGTAAGAAGGCCTGTTGGACATTGTAGTTCATTCCTACTGTAGTCCAACACCTGTTTGGTATCAAGTTCCGAAGAGTGAATAAATGCCTTGGAGTGAGCCAATCCTGGAAGATTCCGCCAGAAGTCCGTGAATCTTCTTGTCAACCAGGTGTTCAATGTTTGCTTGGCAAAGTCTAAAGCGATGCCAATGACAGGTTCCGGTCCGATGAAGCTGCTTGCAGCACCCACTTTTGCAAGGGAGTCAGCAACCTCATTGCCTTCAAGGCCAGTATTGCCAAGAATCCAGACCAGAGATAATTTGTTGAGTCTTCCTATCGGGGAGAGTCGTTTTTGGCAATTTGCTACCAATTTAGACGTTGCTCGATAGGAGCAAAGAGCTTCCAACGCCGCATGACTGTCTGAGAATATTTTTATTGACTTTTGTAGGTTTGGAGGTTGGACTGCGACTGAAAACACCTGCACCAGAACCGGAAGGTGTTTTTGATCCATCTGTGAACCAACAACTATCTGCTATTAATATTTCCTTCCCCCGTTTTTCTTATATTGCAACTATAATTCGTTTTATGTAGAATTACAACTCAATTACGTCCTGTCAAAAACTGCAATATTTCAAGAATCATCTCAAATAATTGATGAGGATGACACAGAGTTTTGTAATATCTGATCCAACAATGATACTCAACCGCACTCCTCACTTTTTTTTTCAGGATTCGAATAGAGTAATTTGTATGGGTAATATCACCACACGGATATCCCGATATTTCGAATGCCACAAAAAGGGAAGTTGCTCGGCGATTAATCACTAAAAACTGAATCGAAATATGCCGAACAGGAAATTGTACACGGAAAAACCGAAAAACATGGCAATACAAACATAGATTCTGGCCAAAATATCCTGGAGGAGTGTAGGATAAAGGGAGTACAACGTTTTTAATTATTTTTTGGTTTGTTTACGGGGTGTCCGTATCATTTTTACCACCATAATGATCTCGGATTACTTCTGATTGTTGTAGAATCAAAGCTAGACAGTGAAGAGTATATGAGTAAGGGAAAATAAACTGAAAAATAATTGAAATATCTGTGAAAAATGGATTTCGGTTGAATTGTCCATGAATTGCATATTGAAAGAGGTCCCAGATTTTTCCAAATACAAGATTGAGCTTCATAAAATTAAACAAAACAACAATTACATTGAGCTAAGAAATGTTACGAAACTGGTGAGAAATGTAGACAACGAGTGATGTTTCGAATGTTTCCAAAATAGTGGATTTGGATCATTAGATTTGGATCACTGGAGATTAAATCCATTCTCAGGAAGTTTATTCTACATAAACGCAGTTCTCCAAATGGAAGAGTTCTTGAATAGTGAAGTTCGACGTGTGCTGAGTTGAACCTCAAAAGGATGAACAGCCCACAGTCGGTCGTGTATTTCTGATATGTATCGCTGTTGGTGGAATAAAATGTGCCAAGTTACTTGAACAGTAAATTGATGAATGTAGCCGTTACTACGTGGTAGGAAATCATAATGATAAGAGAAATGAAAATTTCTATGTTTTTTACCACTTTCATTTGTAACTAACTTTACTGCAGTTTCGTCCTATACGGACATTTTCAAAGTTTATTGTATAAGTTTGAAAATGTATGTATAGGACGGAACTGCAGTAACTTCAGTTACAAATGAAAGTGGTAAAAAACTAGAAATTTTTTATCGACCTTTTTTGGATATTTGTTACCTTCCACAATCTGAAAAATATAAAAATTATAATGGAGAACTTTATACAAGTGTAGAAGGGAAAACTTTTTAGTTTACCCCGATAAGTTACTGCGTGAAATCAAAGTATTTTTCACAAAGAAAAATATTATTTATCAGTAACTTGTCGTATTTAACAATTTTGCCTATCAAGAAAATTGTTCAGAAATAATGCAATACTTATCTTAACATTTCGGAGGCCAAAATATGCCTTTGTCTTCTGAAATGGACAAAAAAGTTTTAATGTACTGGCAGTTATACCTTTTTGATTATTGATTTCTTTACTTCTTCGACAGATGTCAAAGAAAGTACATATTTCAAAACTCCTTTAACATCTGTCGAAGGAGTGAAGAAATCAATAATCAAAAAGGAATAACTGCAAGTACATTAGAAACTTTTTTGCCCATTTCTGAAGACGGAGGCAGATTTTGGCCTCCGAAACGTTAAGATAAGTATTGCATTATTTCTTAACAATTTTTTTGATACGCAAAATTGTTAAATACGACAAGTTACTGATAAATAGAAGATTTTTCTTTGTGAAAAATATTTTGATTTTCACGCAGTAACTTATCAGGGTGAACTAAAAAGTTTGCCCCCCTATACGTGTATAAAGTTCTCCATTATAATTTATAATTTTTATAATTTTCAGATTGTGGAAGGTAACAAATACCCAAAAAAGGTAGATGAAAAACTGATTTCACTCCACAAAAAAAATGACTTTCGTTGAATAGAAATTTACATTTCTCTTTTCATTACTTGAACAGCTCTCGTGGAAGTATCTATAGAAGAGAAACAAATCTCCAACCTTTCTTCGATGTTCCAGACTATGAAGGTTGTACATGATGTTGCGTCTCCAATCAAGCGGATGGCTATTTTCTGGATGGAATCCAGTAAGAGCAGAGCTCCATACATTGGAAAAATAATCCAAAAAGGGTCTGATCTGAGCATTATAAAGCATCTAATGTTACTGAGGTGTGTACAGTTCTATGTTTCGGAACAGTGTTACATGCTTTTGAGAAGCAGCCTTTGCAATTCCAGCGTCATTATTGTGCCAAGACATATTGGTGCCCATTTCAACCCCCAACAAACTTATCGAAGCGGAATTGTCTGACCTGACATTATTATATCTGGTTCGGGGACATTCATCTTCTTGGAGAAAACACATGCCTGGGTTTTTGTGGCGTTGAATTGAACCTGGATACTTTCACTCCAATTCGAAATCATTTCTAGATCCTCATTAAGATATGCAACCTCCTGCTGCCGGTGAAGATATGCCTCCATAGCCGATGTCCTGCAATCCAAATGGAATGACTAGACAAGCAGCAGTCGTCAGCAAGGCAACATTATGGATTTTTGAGTTTTTTCCAATAATCGTTGATATACAATAAAAAGAGAGTTGAAGACAATATAGATCTCTGGAGAACACCAGCGTTGATGGTGAAATTATTCGAGAGATATCCATGGACGGCCACTTCCAGGAAACGTTCTTTCACGAAACTGAAGAGCCATACACAGAAATAATCCGACAAGCCATAGCTAGTTGTCTTCAGTTTTCAGTGCAGCGTTGACCTGGCCTGTCAGTGCCTAAAAATATATCTGAACCCTCAGAACAAGACAATGAACGACTAAGTTCATCACAGAATGATGCTGATTTTGAAGGTATGTCAAATGAGTAAAATTGTTTTTCCCAAAATGAGTTACATGATCTTGTAAGAGATTCAAATCTCTCTGAGCAAACTTCAGAATCATTGGAATCATAACTGAAAGAAAACAAATCGCCCTCTTCAGGTACTACAATAACTTTTTATCGTGATAGAGAAAATGTCTGACGTGACATTTTTGTATTCGGTTCGGAGAAATTTATCTTCTGAGAGAAAACCAATGCCTGGGTTTCCGTGACATTTCAATTGAACCTGGTTACTCCAATTCGAAATCACTTCTATATCCCCATTAAGATATGCAACCTTTTGCTGCAGGTGATGATGTGTCAGCAAAGAAATATATTAGATTCTTGCTTTTTCCCAATAAGTCGTTGATTTACAAAAAAAAAGGGTTGGAGATAATGTGGATCCCTGGGGAACACCAGCGTTGATGGTGAAGGTATAAGAGAAATATCCATCGACGGCCACTTGCAGGTCACGTTTATCCAGGAAGCTGGAGATCCATACACAAAAATGATCCGAAAAGCCATAGAATCGGAGTTTGGCCAGCAAACCCTCATGCCACACACGGTCAATGGCCTCAGAAATATCAAGCGCATATGGGTGATATGTGATAGAAGGTCGCCTGTTGATCTTTGTCTCCGAAAGCCATATTGATGATCGCTCAAGATGTTGAAGCCTTCAAATATTCAAGTATATGGTGGTTTACAACTATCTTTATGATTTTTGACATCACTGATAGCAAAGCGACTGGTCTATAGTTATTTGGAACATTTTTCTTGCCCTTTTAGGGAATAGGCTGAACTCGAGCAATCTTTTTAATTAGAAGGAAAAACCCCTTCCTTGTAAGACATGTTGAAGAGTCTGCAAAATACTGGTGCGAGTTCATTTGCGCACTTTTCATGTACGATGACGGGCACTTCATCAGGGCCAGAAGCCTTGTTGATATTGAGCTGTTTCGAAATTCGCCTGACTGGATGCTATCTAAAAATAATTTCCGGCATTGTGTATTCTATTTTGGGAGTAGTATGTGGCGCCTTTTCCAGAAAATATATTGTGGAATGGGACGCAAATTGTTCAGCTAGTAGATTTGCTCTTTCTATGGCATGTGAACCATCCGCTTGTGTCAATGGTGGAATTGTGGATTTTGTAAAGTTCTGATTGACAGCTTTAGCTACCGAACAGAAGGATCTAGACCCGTTGGGATTAGCAAGCAGTTTATCCTTAATTGAATTATTGAAATACACCAATTTTTTCTCGAATTCATAATCATATTTCAACACACTCTGAGATATTTTATGTACAGTAATGCGCTATCATAAAGAGACTAACGAAAGTTGGTACATGTAAAGTTGCGACGAAATGCAAGTCAGCATCGTTAGTGTTGAACTCGTCCAAAATTTAAGTAACTCAGAAACTTCAGAAGGTATAAATATAGAAATGTATAAGGTACGAATATAAACTCTAGCGTTTGTAACCATTGAAAATCAAAAATGGAATTAAGGCATTTTGAGTTGGCTATTGAACGCTTGTTTGAAGGTGGTTGACAATGTTTCATGGTGCATTTCATTAGTTCCGACTTCCATTGTCTGATACGATATAAATTGATTTGAAATTTCTGAAAGAATCTGTAAAAAATTATGAAGGTTAGCGGAAAAATAACAATTATATTAAGCAAAAAAACAACCAGAAAATAAAAATTGAACTATTAACAAAAATTTAAAATTAAAAATTGAAAGATTCCAAGCCAAGTTACTTCACAACGTTTCGATTGTTAGTATCCACAATCGTCTTCGGGTGATAACTGGACTTATTCTTCAGAGATCTGACTCGAATGACCTATAAATAGTATCGGCTATTGAAGTTTTACTTTATACTGTATACAAGTTCTGTTACTTTCTCAGATGTCACATAAATGTTTGTATTCAAACAAAAATTACAAATCCAATTGAAATTGATGTGTAGAACATTTTTTCATCACCCACGTTCATGTGTATTGATGATATATTGAGATTTTCCCAATTGTTCATTTCGAATAGGTGATTTGGCAATAATCGGTCAAGAGGAACATGTTTTAATATTTTATAAGGTATGCTACAAATTATCTGATTTTAAATTTTGATGTATCTATATTTGAAGATGGATTAATCAAAATTTTGACTTATATTACTGCTATGGAAACGATACAATGAGTATGATCACTTAAAAGACTCACATTGCTTTCCTGTATTGAAAGTGATCAAATGGTTCAGTTATGTTCAATTATAAATAATAATTTAAAACTTCTTGGGAAAGACAGGTTTTGCCTGTCTATTTTATCATATTCATGGAACTCATTTCAAATCTATTCGTAGCTCAAATATTGCAGAGACGATTATTGCAACAGACAAGGAAATTTTTGTGAGAAATCATATTGCAACAAAAGGAAAACAAGTATCTCTCAAGTGTATAATTTAAATCTTTTTATTCCCAGCTCGCAAGTCCACTGAATTGTATTCACTCAAAATATATCGTTACGTATTCGGAGAGCCATTCATGGGAACCATCGGAAAGTTTTTTGTTTAGTTCACGTTTTGTTTATTCAGAACGTCGGATGCCACATTCACCCAAGTTCCACAGATATTCACAGAAACAAGATTTACGTGTACTTTGTTGGAAGACCTTTTCGGAGAACGTCCATGAAAACAACCAAGATAACGTCTCTGATGGACAAACAAGGTAATATATAGTGTGTTTCGTTCCCACAGTAACATTAATCAACATTGGAGGTCACCTAGTTCCTACGAAATGAGGCAATTTCGTTCACCATCTGCACGTGTTTGAGTAGAAACGGTTGTTTCTCAATAAGTCCAAATTGGAGAAGTTTGTTTCATGTGAGGCAGAGGTTCCCAAACTTTTTTTATCATAGACCACTTTCAAAATTTTGCTGGTTCGGATGGACCCCCTGCAGCTACATTTCTACCATATTCTCAAAACTCGAAGATTAGATCTAACTATGCAAATTTGCATTGCGGTTGCGTTCCCACCACAAATCAACAGGTTTCTAATGAAATATGAGAATTGATTGGTTGATTCATTGTACTGTGAGTGGATGTCGAAAAAGTAAAGTTGGTTAATCAAAAATGTTATTGTATCCAACTTGACTTTTTTGAAATCTACTTACAGCACAACATACCAAAGAGAACTGCCTATTCGATGTGGTAAAAATAAAAATAGAGAAAGTATATTTTTTGTGTTATTAATTCAAGTATGTTATTATTGATTTCTACTCTACAATGACAATCACGAAATAATCATACTTTTAATGAATGCACTTGTTGATAAATCTACATCAAATTATCAATATATGGCTTCAGTTTTGTCAGACACGACCGCAAATCTATCGAAATCAGATAAATTTTCGTTAACCACTGTTTAAAAATTATGGTCGCGCCAACGTAGACCCCCGTCGAGTCTCTCGTGGACCCCTGGGGGTCCATCTGAAGCACTTTGGAAGTCACTAATCTGAGGGAAGGCTATTTCCAAAAATTTTTATTGAAATTTCGATCTACCGTTGAACCAAAACAACTTTAAAAAAAAAATGGGAGACCCTTCAAACAAATGGTTGAAACGGTGAACAATGAAATTAATGACTTATATCGAAAGTGATACCATAGGAATATTTTGTCGATGAATTTCCCTTTTTTTTATAAAATAAAGTTATGTAGCACAACCCTGAGAGCAACTAGAATGCAAAGCAAAGTTTGAGTTAGTTTACTTCAACCCGAGAAAAATATTTTTCATGCAAAATTCAAAACAATTGCAATCAAATGATAAGAATCTTTTTGATAAATTTCACCCCACAAAAGGTATTCTGAAAAATTCATCATAAGGCGCTTTCACAATGTTATTTTCTCTTATTATATTACAACCAACTCAAAGCTCCGCGAAAGAGACTGTTAAAATCTGTTTTTTCGTTAACCAGCTGTCAACTCTCTACGAACGACAACTCTCAGAAGTCGAAACTTGTGCGAGCTAAGAATTATCGAGGTCTTACGTCTGAACGTGTGATTCCTAACACAAGACTGTAATTTTATATGCGCACTTGCATATCAAGTGAAATTACTTTGAGAAAAACAGGATTCATTTGAAATTTATATTTTCTCATATGCGACATCTGATATAATGTTGCAAAATACTAAACTTCTTTTTAATGTTTGTGAAATGTTCTATAATTATAAATCCGATGAAAACGTTCAGCTGGAAACTAAAAAAATCATTCGGAGATTCTTATTGAGGGTGAATCCAATGTTTCTAATCGTAAGTGAACAAATATTAACGTATCATGTATCAGTGAAATTTAAACGATTGACAATAATAAGAATTCTCGAAAAATACTTGTTTGAATGGGGAAGATAAATTTGTTAACTGATATTTTTTGCGGTAGTAAAAATAATGCAAATGAATAATTTATGTTGCTGTTTCATCGATTAACAAGAAAGGAACAAAAATAAATCCTTAATAAAATGGTATTTCACTCAGGAATGATAATGAACAAAAATCAAACTGAATCGTTCATGATAAGATTCAAGAGATACATATTTCTTAATTATTTTATGTTAATCATTACTCTCTAACCAAATAGTTCACACTGGGATTCAAAAAACTGCCGAAGGAGCAAATGTGCCACGATTTCTAAATTCTACGAAGGGGTATTTCTAGTTACAAAATTGAAAGTAGACATCTGAGAAACCAAGAAACATTGTTGTAAATAAAACTCGCTATAATTGTTCAAACTAATAGTAACGGTTGAATAATATGGCGAATGATTCCCTGTCGAAAAATTGGCGGATATTTAGATTATCATGGTTGTTCTTATCACTGAGTGATATTGAACATTTTGTGAAAAATCTTCTCAATTATTTGTAGATATAATGATATATAATGAATTTACGTGGTTCTTACTTTTCGAACACATAATAAAGTTGAAGAATGATGTACTTTAAAATAATTTGGCGAAGGATTTCTTGTCGAAAAATTGGTTGATATTTAGATCATTATGATTGTTCTAATCACTGAGTGATATTGAAAACTTTATGAAAAATCTTTTCAATCATTCGCAAATATAATAATGAATAATGAATTTATGTGATCCTTACTTTTCAAACACATAACAAAGGTTGAAGAATAATGTGCTTTTTAATAATTTAGCGAAGGATCCCTTATTATGATTGTTCTCATCACTGAGTGATATTAAACATTTTGTGGAAAATTTTTTCAGTTATTTGTCTATATAATAATAAATAATGAATTCACGTGGTCCTCACTTTTCGAACACATAATACAGGTTGAAGAACAATGTGCCTTTGAATAATTTGGTGAAGGGTCCATTATCGAAAAATTGGCGGATATTTTGATTGACAAGTCAATACAAAAAAATTTAGAAAAAGTACAGAGCTTCTACAAAGTATTCAAGCAATTAAATGCATCAGATCTGAAATGATTTTGAAATATTTCACATATGAATTTCATTAGTTTGGACTTCCATTGTCTGATATGATTCGACTATGAAAGAATAAACGAATTTGGAATGAATAGCTACAACATCAATCATGTTGAGCAATAAAACTTGAAATGAAAATTCAATACAATGAATAAAATAATGAAAATACAAAATGAAAATGACTACAGAGTGAAAATGAATGAAGAAGAATGGAATTGAAAATAAGCAAACAATTTACGTTCCAATTGTTAGTATCCACAATTGTCTACGTGTGTCCGAACTTATGAAATTCACAATGAAACATTATCAACCAACTCCAAACAAAGATTTCATATATATTCTGAAGTTTGTATTTTTTGAACTTTCGAAATTGTATTATCTTCTTGTTTCTGGAAATAATCTCAACATAGACACTCGAGAAATTTTGTCGTGCTGCCTCAACAATGTGAACACAATCCATATAATAAAAGGTACTTCACTCAAGCTATGTCCTCGAAGCCTAACACCTAAAATAACAATCCCTTCAGGACAGTCGATAGCACTCGAGACCACACAACAACCACCAAACAACCTTTGATTTCGTTGAAACTTTACGGCTTAACTCACTTCTGCGAAATACGCGGACTGGTTTGCGAGAAACAGCCGCGAGATGAGGTGCACGGAAGAACTCTTCCTACAGCACTGGATGCTGCTGGTAAACGGTGAGAGAAATCCCTCGGCCTCGGTCGACTGGGCCCGAACTATGACACGTCTGCGTTTATTTTGTTCTGAAAGACGTTTCAACGTTTTGGACATGCGGCGATAAATCTCTGAATCGGGGATGTGTGAGGTTATTATCCATGAAAAATAAATAACGGGTGTAGAATATTACAGGTCGGCCGATAATAAAAAAAGGGTTCGTCTAATACTGGATGAAACTGTCACATTTTTTTCATCACGAGCCCCAGTGAAAATAATTTCGGAAGATATTCGTCGTTTCTGAGGGATTCAGAAAATTCTGTGGTTGATAACGGTGCTGTCGTTTTGGTGAATGTACATAAAAATCACTGAAATTCCCACCAAATAGGAGCATTCACTGAATTTTATGACTACTTGTTCATGCCTCCAAATCGTCGGATATCTATTGGTTGACTTGACAGTTTTGCCCTTTGTATGAGTCTACTTTGAGTCAGATTTGCGGGAATAAAAACTCAAAGTCGTCTCCACAATTTATTATCACCTTCAGATGTAAGAACGTAAAACCATCATCAGTACATGTTTCGAATGTATATAGATTCATCATCAGCAAATTATCTTATCTTAAGGAGAAGAAAATATTTTTCAATGGAGAAAAGGAAATTGTCACAAATTACCAATAAACAAATGGACACAATGACATGTCAATAATAATCAAAAAATATTTTTTTAAAGTAGTAAACGACGGAAGTTTATAACATCATATCTATAAAAGATTGAACTATGGGAGGCTAAGAGCATTTCTCATTCAATTCCTTTCGCATGTCTTTCATTATAATTCGTTTCCATGTACCGTTTTATGATTTTGATGTTAATGAATAGTTATGATGGCTCTAGATTTTTCAATATTCATTTGTTGTCTCGAAATCAAATCTGCAGAATTGAAATAATTGATCTAGGTAAACCAACAGATGCTAACCAATATTTCGACTAGCCATTTAGTTCAAAACTAAATGGTGAATGATCTCGAATTCTAAATTACCCCACTTTTGTAATGGAAGCTCTCAACTCAGAACTGAAGTCAATAACTACTAGTTGGCAAACAATTCATTCCTAGTATACGTGAATCCATTATTTGTTGAAAGAATAAATGAATTTGGACTAATTCATGAGTTTTAACATATTCGAGTTTCTGGTGGATGTTGCAGTAGTGAAATTTATAGTGGATGTTGCAGTAGTGAAATTTATAATAGATGTTCATTCAACGGCAAACTATAGAAATATCTTGAGAATATATCAGAGAGGTGGTTAAATTCATTTTTATTTTCAACAGGATATTCTGGATGTTTCTATAATATAAACAAATGACAATTTCTTTATTAGAAATTATATTCGACACAGGGAAAATGAATAAAGTGCAATTCCATGTTCAGAAAAAACGTTTCACGATATACCTTCATTTTGATTTCCAATATTAGGTACAATATTCCATATTTCCTAGATGTGATATTGATGAATATTGAAACATTGATTATGAGATGTAGATTTGAAAACTTTCAACTTTCAATTGTTTCAATCTGAGAAAAAATATGGAAGAAAGGCATCAAAATGGTCTCTTCTCATATTCATATGATTAAATAGCCTCAATCCATATTGTTTTCATAGTTGTCCTCGTGTAGGATAAATTGAGCTCACAATCTCGTTATTTGCCAATACTTGAAATGGTCGTTTCTTCATCAGTTTTTTTATGACAGAAGATATCTCAATTAGTTGGTGTTATATTATATCTACAACCAATTCGTAGTGATTGTATGGACAAACTGGGAACATGAGGTATATAGTCAACAGATCTCTACCATATCTTTGAGTCTTTGAAAAATATTACTGGAGTATTGCAATCCCGTTATTTGCATATATTTACAATATTCGTTTCTTCAACAGTTTTTTTATGATAAAAGATATCTCAATTAGTTAGTGTTATATTATATCTACAACCAATTCCTAGTAATTGTATGGACAAACTGAGAGCATAAGGTATATAGTCAACAGATCTCTACCATATCTTTGAGCCATTGAAAAATATTACTGGAGTTTTTTTATCAACACCAAACCGTTACTTTAATACCTTGACACGTATTTCGATCACTAAGTGATCATCTTCAAGGAAAGATCATTCTCGTAGTTTCGATTCATGTTACCTCAAAAAGTTCCATGAACATGTGACTCAGCAATGATGACCAAGAAATTTCAAATTCTTGTTGAAACTTGTTGAACTGGAAAATAGTTTCATCTATGATCTATAATCTCAGAAGCTCCTAGATAGCTACCCCGTTCACTTTCTTCTTTTTTTTTCAGAATAGAATCATTTCTTATTTACGTTTTTAAAGTTCTCAGGGTTTTATCAATCGGAACATTATTAATCAAACTCAAGACTTTGAAACTCATCAGATGATCTCCATTTCTAATTTATAAGTCACTAAGTTGATTTAAAAATCAGAAGTATTTTGTATGTACCTGTTTACAGACGATACTTTCGAATTTTGGAGAAGACATTTCGCGTTTTTGACATGAAGATCCAGCTGAAGGGGCAATTGGTCTCACAGAATAATTTTGGTCATGTATTTTCGTTGAACCATGATGATATGAAGGTTTAATGTAATGGAAAATGAGTAACATTACAAATGCTGGACTGAATCATGGCCGGTAAGAAGCCCCTCCCTCAATATGTGCAGTAGATGTGTAGAAATCTGTTATCAATCTGTTAGATATTCAAGCTGTAGACATTCGAATTCAGGACCGTATTCAGTTAGTGATGGAGCTTGAAAGTACATTGTATGAACATATTCTAAATAGTCAAACTCGTAAAGATAAAATACAATTTCCCTCACCGACCAAGACTCGACCTCGTGAAGATAAATTACGATTTCTCTCACCGGCCAAGACTCGTTCCGGTAGCTGTACCTTTATCTACGGGAAGGATTTCGAAATTGCCGTCTGATCTGAAAGATTTGAGTGAAATTGTTAAGATAATTCTCAACTTGATATGATTAAGAGAGAACAGTTTTGGATTCAGTCATCAGCAATTTCTGTTAGTTGTGGAAAGCTAAATGACCTCCTGAAACAGCGAAAAACAATATATTGAAGAAATAGAGCCAAATAGATCTCATTTGACATTATGATTCTAGAAAATGAAAGTCAAGAACAGGAGAAAGAAGTAATCCTCCATTAAAATCCACAGAGTTGAATGTTGCGTGGAAAAAAAATCCGACGCTGAATGAAAAACTTTCTGACTGATCTCTCGACCGCTGTCGAATTACATCACCTGTTCAGAGTTTTTTCGAATCTTCGAAACGGCGAGAAGACGATTGCGCAAACTTCAAGAATGAATAGCATATTTTTCTCTAGGGTTTTTCATTCAGTGTATCATTCAACGACCGATATAGTTCGCCAAAAGGCCAATCAACACTGCGGCAAGTTTCATTCAGTGATTGGTCCCAGTCAAACGAAGTAATAGAATCGTGGAAATAAGGAATGCCCTTGTGAGCACATGGCAAATCGACGTGTTGGGCTGAAAAATACTTGAAATATAAGGAATAATTTTTTAATCAACCGAAAATTGATATTTTTGACATAAATTCACTTCTGTTTTGAAAATATTAAAGTAACATTAGAAATATATCGAAACGTGAGTGTGAAGAACGGTAAGAGTGTAATTTTTCATACCTTTGCTATTTCTGAGTCTTCTGTGAAACGAATTTCATCTCAGAGAAAAAATCAGATGTTGAACAGACATTCTTAATCTGAATCTGAGACATGAAAAAAAATCATAATTATTTACCACCGCACCAAACAACTCGAAAAATTACTTCCATACAATTTGAATGAATCTTAATAATGTCAGTAACCAGGTTTGTGAACACCTACAAAAAAAATTTTCGCATGATTATTTTTTGAGAGTCTCAAATTTCTAATCTTCAGAGTCAGTTTTTTTTTTGCTTTGTGTCGCAGGTTCACGAGGAAGACAAGGTTTTGACTAACCGGGCTCCTTTCAACTTCAATTTATTCATTTCATTATTTTATATTGTATACGTATGGTTAATTAACTGAGTTCATTATAATTATTATTATGACTGAAAGAACTAATGATGCAATGTTTGTGACTAACATTTCTCACGTCAATAATCAGTTCGAATCATTCAATCTATATATCTTCCATAATAAAAATATCAATGTCTAGCGTCAATTTTCTATTATAAACATGTTGAAGATTTAATTTTCACAAATAAATATCTGAAGGTGGTTATCAACCTCGACCTAGACAATTCAACATTAATAATGAACACATTCGTATTCTAGTACACAATATCCATCAGAATATCCAGGAGAAAATATGTCACCAACTCAGGTCTCAAACTATAAATCCGATCTGAAATTAATACACCGTCTTCAACAAGACCTGTGTACAAGTATAGTGAGTGGGTTTGCAATCAACAGAACTTTGAGGGTGAATGATTGATGGATGGATAAGTAAGTACATGAGTATATAATTGAATAGTCGCGAGTTTGTTTGGATACACTGTTTGAGTTTGACTGACTGAGATATATAGTTGAACTGAAAAACAACAAAAAAATATAAACTCAGTTAAATACGTGATTAATGCGTTCTGAGACAAAATAGTTCTCAAGTTGAGATTCCAGTGATATCTTGAAAAATTAACTAGCGTTTCAGATTCAATATTTTTCTAAACCATGATACATTTTTTTCGCAAATCAGTCTAAAAGATAGATAGATGACTTAAATGAAATGAATAAAAACACTTTTGTCTAAATACCACTGGAAAATTTCATTTATACGACCGGTTTCTGGTTTGATACCATTTATAAAGTATAAAATTGAAATCCATTATCAAGTATAAAACTGAAATCTGAATTTTCCAGGGGTATTGAGACGAAAGTGTTTTTATTCATTTCATTTAAGTAATCATGAATTACCATAAAGAAAACAAGTCATCAATCACACATAATAGACAGAAAAATAGGTAGGTATATAGAAAGATAATTTATTGTTTTCCGAACCTTCACAGTTCTCTAACAAGAGTTGAGTTCGTGATAAATATTGAAATAAAAATAGCTTCCTCAGGGAGGGGTCCTGTCACCCCTTCTCTGGAACGTAGTTTTGGATACCCTGATTAATCACCTTAACAAAAATGGATTCTACACAATTGCAAACGCAGATGATATTGTTATCTTGCAAACCGGCAAATTTGTAAACACACTGTGCGTTAGAGCGCAGGATAGGCTCAAATTATTAGAAAAATGGTGTAAGAAACACTCACTGTCGATCAATCCCAAGAAGACTGCGATGGTTCTTTTCACCAGGAAAGGAATTTTAACGGGCTTAAAACCTCCCGAAATCTTCGAAGGGAAACTAAACTTCTCTGAAGAGGTCAAATACCTTGGTACCATCCTCGACAAGAAGCTAACATGGAACTTTCTACAGAGTAGAGAAAAAAGAGCATACGTGGCATATGAGCAATGCCGGAGGACAGTGGGACGCGCATGGGGTTTTTCACCCCGTATGGTCACCTGGATCTACACTGCAATAATAAGACCTATGTTAACGTATGGAGCCATTGCATGGGGACCGGAAGTTCTACAAGCAAACGCCATGTAAAAATTATATCAAATACAGCGACTGGCTTCTTTAAACATCACAGGAGCAACACCAACCGCGGCAATGGAACTAATCACGGGTCTGACCCCTCTGGATCTGTACGATAAGGAGGTTGCGTTAATGGCCATGGTACGATTGCGCACAGTTGGTGTATACTTTGAAGTAGGAATGGGTCAATTGAGGCTGGTCCTATGGCGGAAAGCGCTTACTGCGCAACCTCTGCTGCAGGCAACAAGCGATGCAATTGAACCCAGGTTTGTGTTTAATGAACCGTACAAAATACAAATTGGGCAGAACGTAGAGTCAGATGATACAAATGCAATACGAATTTATACAGACGGCTCAAAAACCAGAGAAGGCTCAGGGTGTGGAGTGTTCTCCATATCACTAAGCCTAAGGATTAAGTGGGGAATAGGAGGAAATACCAGTGTGGTCCAAACAGAACTGGCTGGTATCTCAATAGCCACAAAAGAAATAACCAAGAAAGGAATTTCTGGCAAAAACATAACAATCTGCACTGATAGCAGACAAGCACTATTAGCCTTGAANAACAATGTCATGTACGAGAATTGTTGGGAAAATGAATTAGGTGTTATTGGATTCAGATGATTGGAAGCGAATTGCTGCAATTGTACTGCAAACTCCAAACTAGGTGCATTTTCAGCATAGGAAAATATCTTGTCGCAGACAGATTAGGTGTCACGATTTTCGAAACGCGAGTCAGGAACACCATTAGATGGGCTGAAAAGTCTCGGGCCTAACACATAGATGGCTCTAGCATTGCATTCACCGGTTTTTCTGTTGGTACTGTCAAAAGCCAAATTATCAAAAATACTAACTTCCGAAAATATTCTATTTACCAAATTTATAGCCCCGATGTACCGCACTATAATGATCGATCTAGTAAAAGTTCCTTTACCTGAATATAGTTGTGATATTCGGCAATTAACATTAATGCAATAAGGTAATATTGCTGATTGGCAATATAACACTTCGACCTAAAATCGGAAACAAGAGTGTGGGGGCATTCAACTGGCACCTTCTGAAAAGAACAGATCCATCACCCCTGAAAATATACCTTCGGTAAGTGTGTATTTTTAAAGGTACAACTTTCACTATGTAATCAAACAAGTAGTCATTACTGTCAATTGTTACCTCAAATTCATGATACAACAAAAGCTATGTTTCAACCCATGAACTGAATACACGTGAAGATATATCAGCAGTACATTCTATTTTTCGTTTTTCGCAATATATTTTCCTGGTGTGATCCGTTTCCATGAATTTTTCATTCGCAATACTTCCTCCGGGCTATAATCTCTTTCAAATAATATTCCTTTCCTTCTGCTAGACATATCTTGAATGCGAAAGAACCGAGGAAAACAATGGCATATTCTGTTATCCACGGTAGATTTCATTCTTTTAGGGCTTGACGATATTTTGTATATATATATAAAAGCATTTTGGTCGAAGAAACAGATTTAACGATTCTTCTCAATGAAAGATCACATTTCACACGATCTGGCATTCTGAAGGAATGATCGAAAGCTATCAATCGTTTTCGGAAATTTACGAAAAAAGCGACAGAATAATACCATGAAATTGAGTGCTTTCCCAACCATAAACAAAATGAATAAATATTTTCTCACTTTCATTTGAACCTAAGTTAGTCTCACGTCAACAAATCTACAAATAATCCACTCAGTCGCACTAATATGTGTACTTGTCAGGTCACCAGTTTGCAAAATGTTCAGTATCTTCAACGAATACTATTACCACAAATGATATTTATTCTAATAATCTGAAGAGACTGAATAACATGCTGTTTGTAATAGGACCTTTGCCTTTGTATGGACCAATCCGGTGATGTATTTTGTGACAAAGGTCCTACTTCAATCAGCCTGTTGTTTACTTTCTTTCGTAATAATCACGGGCAGAAAACGGGTAGAGACTAGGTATAAAAGCAGGTAGTTAATAACATAAGGAAGAGTATAACAAAATAAGTAAGGCTCGGAATGGATGTTTGTCATTCATCTGAAGAGACTCAATACTGAATACTTTCACGATGTGAATGGAAGACGATCAAAATTTACTGAACTTACTAGATTTAAATATCTACAGCTCAAACAACAAACACAATTTTTCAATATATCACACCCACACATACATATATAACAATTCACAATCAATCTATGCACCNGCAAAATTTCCTACCGGTGAGCATTTTTTTGAGGTCTGCGAACAGCGAGTAGTCACTGGCTCTCCACTCAGATGAGGATCATTTTGATTCCGGAGTGAAGTGATGGATCCATGTTTCAACCATTGTCACATACAGTGCCTTCATTTCAAAACTTCTCACCCCTATAGTCCGGTCAAAAATAAGAGTAAAGGTACATGAATATACAACAAGCTGCAAATGCGTGTAATTGTTCAAAACATAGTTAAAATGAGATTTTGAAATTCCGATTGATTGCGATGCCTGGAAAAAAAATTATTCGAGGTCAAAGGTCAAAAATCTCGAAAAAAATTGGTTTTTCGCGATTTTCAGGAAAACGGTAAGTTTCATCATGAAATAACCTCAGACAAAAATTGTAGATCATAAAATTCTCTCCAAAAAAATGTATCAATACTTTTTCTTGTCAGAGTACCATTTCTGAGATACGACGAGTCAAAAAGTTGTAAAAGTTGTAATCGTCATTATATGCATAAGTATGTCATGCATATACATCTCTGAAGAAGTAATTCAAGTGAAAATATTTTTGTATTGGCATACATAAGTATAATAATATCAGATAGAATGAAATCCAGTCCTACTGGATACTACTAATTTGTAATCTCGGTTCATTTCAATGTAGAAGGATAAGTTTATTAGCGAAAATATATTGATTAAACAGGCTAATAATGATGTAGACGTACTGGTTATCGAAACAGTTATAGAGCAATTTAATCTGACAAATACAACTATTGTTGTTGATGAAGATGTAGACTTACTCGTACTTCTTACTGCTCGAACTCCACCTGAAAAACTATTTTCTTTCTAAAGCCAGGAAAAGCTCAAAGTCAAACCGAAATATATTCGTCAAAAAGTGTATTTACTTTTGCAAAGATTCAAAATCATGTACTATTTTTACACGTAATAACTGGCTGTGATACGACGTCTGCATTTTACAGGAGGGGTAAAGCAACAGTTTTTAAAATGTTTGAATAACAAGATTGATTGCAATGTGCTGAAGTTTTCAAAAAAAGTTATTCGACTCAACAAGAAATTATCACCAACGGGATTCAGTTTTTCCTTTCAATGTACAAAGCTCTGAAAAAAAACACCTGCGTATATAAGTATCGATATGCATGTTTCGTAAAAAACACTAAAAATAAGAAACAGGTGCAATTAGCTTGTCTTCCTCCAACCCTCATGAGGGTTATCATCTCAGTTGAACGACAAATTCGAAGTTGAATAAAAGTCAACTGTCAGTTGGATCCCCACAAAAACTTTTTCAATCACAACGGCACTCAACACTTCCGTGCTGACGATGTAACAAAATATCGGGCCCAAACTATGGACGAACATTTGCATAAAGTAATTTGAAAATCACTGATTACGATAACTCGAATTCCAGAAGGTTCGACCGTTATTCATTTCGATTTGAATGACCGAACCGAACCTCGAGTTGGATAATCTCTAGAATAATAACGTTCGGTGGAAACCGGTGGAAAATTTATTGATATGCAACACCATAAAAAATATACATTTCAGTAGGTTATATGTACACAATGAAAAAAATAGAGACAATAATTCCAGTTCACGTTGGAGGATACCGTCCATTATTCGAATTAATTTTTCTTTTTTCGATATTAATCAAATCCTAATGGCGCATTGCGAAATATTTCAGAGGGCAATAATTTCCAAATTTTCACCCGCGATCGAATAGCCTTGCAAAAAATAATTATCGACAGGTTCCGCCACAGCTCCCGGTGTCCAAATTTAGTCATACGATCCTTATTGAAGAATAATTATACAATATTTTCGTTACCAAGAATGAATCTCGAACCTTGGCACTGGATCCGATTTTCTGCTAGTTCTTTTTCATTAGCGAAACATAATTGGGTTTTTACTCCTGTAGGGGAGCGTTTATAATGAAACTGGGAAAATCGGTTGTTACGAAGTTGAAATTTTACTCGTAATGAAATTTAATCGATAGAGAAGTTGAGGAACACTCTGAAAACTTATGTTTGATCCAGAATAATGTAGACTGGTTGAATTGGTTTTGGGATTCTCTGTTAAGGGCATCAAATTACGACTGACCAAATGGTGAATTACGTACATTACAAAGGTATTATTATTAGACACAGTCACAATACGCATTATTATAAAATCAGGAGCAGAATTTGATTCTTTTCCATCTTGAAAAGTACTGGTGAACAAACGAAAACTGAATTGAATAATAACTAAATTATTTCACTTTCGACAAACTTTCTGTAATTGTTTGACCTTACCTGACACGAAATGTCTGTTGAGGGGTCCAAATCAAGTCATGGAAGTAGATAAGTTCCATTAACGATCCTCCTCAAGATTTATCAACTATCACTCACACCATAATGAATGAAAGCAAAGAACTTCACAATTAGATGATAAGGGATAAACTGCTTGCCAATTCCAAAGGGTCTAGATCCTTCTGGTCGGTCGCTAAAGCTGTCAATCAGAACTTTACAAAATCCACAATTCCACCACTGATACAAGCGGATGGTTCACATTTCATAGAAAGAGCAAATCTACTAGCTGAACAATTTGCGTCCCACTCCACAGTCGATTTTTTTGGGAAAGGCGCCACCTACTATTTCCATACTAGAGTCCAAAATGCCGGAAATGTTCGACAGCGTCTAGTCAGACGAATTTTGAAACAGCTCAATATCAACAGGGCGTCTGGCCCTGATGAAGTGCCCGTCATTGTACTTAAAAAGTGCGCTAATGAACTCGCACCAATATTTTGCAGGCTTTTCAACCTGTCCTTCAAGAAAGGGGTTTTTCCTTCTTGTTGGAAGATTGCTCGCATTCAACCTATTTCCAAAAAGGGCAAGCGAAATCTTTCAAATAACTATAGACCAGTCGCTTTGCTATCAGTGATATAGAAATCATGGAGAAAGTCGTAAATCACCATATCCTCAAATATTTGGAAGGCTTCAATATCTTGACCAATCATCAATATGGCTTTCGGAAATAAAGGTCTACGCGATCTTCTATCGTATGTCACCGATATTTGGAATAACGCAATCGAAAAACATGGAAAATCAAGAGCTGTTGCGCTTTATATTTCCTTGTTTTAAAAAACTCATTATTGGGCTGCACATTATTGTGAAGAACCCATCTGCAATATTCCACCCTTCTTACGCTATCGGCGTCATCCAGATGTTGAAGTTGATATTTGAAAGATCGATACCTGCGTTTTTTACAATTCTTCTCATCCAACTCACAAGCCAGCTGCTTAAAAGATAGTGTTTTATCGATTTCCAACCTCATGAGGACATTTATTTCCCTTTCTTCAGATATAATAAAATTTGCATCACCCTCATTATGATCAAGCTCACGTCTGAACACCTCTTCAAGACGCTTGAAATAATTTCTAGCCGGACATTGTCGTGCGGGATATCGCTCCGAGTATAACCGGTGAGCCGTAACTGCATTTTGCCGACATTCCCCATAAATCAATAGCATATCTACTTTCTCGTTTCTGTTATACACTTGTGGCATTTTCAACTTATTTCTGTTAGAAATCCGATTGACAACAATGTGTTCAGTAACTAAAAACAATGTCAGTTTATAGAAATGTCAAAAGTTGTTTGTAATTCATAGCCACCTCATTGACTTACCTTTATTGAATTGCGAAAATACCTAATAACTTTCATGGCTCTCTAGATCGAAAAATAAACCGAACGTCTTAACACTCAAAATATCAAGTATGGGTATCATTGGATTCAGAAAATTGTGTACATTTCAAAAATTCAATAATATACAGGGTGTTTTGTTCGAAAATCAGTTGAAAAAAATCTCATATTACGTCGAAAAGTGCCTCTTTGTGAGCATAATCAATATTAATAGTTCCGTCAAAATAGGTGAAAGAATGAAGAAAAAAAGGGGGTGTACCATAAGTCTGTGTCACACGGTATATTTTTGAGACCATTTTATTGTATAAGTTTGATGTATGAGTTTGGAAATGTCTTTATGGTAGGAAACTGCAGTAATGTTAGTTACAAAAAATAGTGATAAAAACATAGAAACTTTCAATTCTTTTTTCTTCTTTTTGTAAAAAATTAATTTTTAAAAAAGATTGCTTCCTTCCTTTGGAAGACTACCACATTTTTTTATCGAGATGGAGAAATAGAATGTCAAAAACTTCTTTCTTCAGAAATAATCTTTCCTAAAAATGGACCCTTTCAATTTAATCAATATATGTATATGTAGATGACATATATTAGTAGGCTTCGATAGTTTAACAAAACAAATAACTCATAACTTACTTGAAATTCCTCAATAGTCTACATGATGAAATCAAATTCACCGTAGAGATCTGACAATATCCAAAAACAATGATAAATTTGACTTTACCATTTTCCTAAAAAACACATTTACAGATTGCCTAATATTTTTTGACTCTTTCAACCCGATTTCACAGAAATTGTCTGCACTCAGGTCAATAATACATAGGGCTTTCACAATACCCGAAACGAAACAAATAGCAGTTGATAAAAAATACCTATTACTCTAGATAACAACATTACGATGAAATATCAACAAAAATCAATAATGGAAAAACTATATTCAATTTTCACAAGAACAGAACATGAATATGTTAGTATCGATTATGCAGGTAGAATCTCCGAGAAAATTGAAAATTATTTTTCAAAATTCAATTCACAAACATCCTATACATCCAACGGAAATATAGGAAACATATTTTTCAATGCCAAACCTACATTAGACAAAGAAAAGAGATTTGGTATATATCGACTAAACATAGGCCAAACTGGTAGAAATTTTGATATAAGTTACCAAGAACATGTCATTTCGGATAAAAAACCATTGATGTATGAATATCTTTAAAATTCGAAACATAAAATAGATGAAGATAATTTAATAATCAATCAAACAACTCTTCATGGCAAAAGTCAATTTCAACTACGATTGATGGATATGCTTAGTGAAAATTTCTTTTTGAATGCGGGGTAAAAAATCACCATAAAACATAGTATTTGTTTGACGAAAAACTGTCAGGCTTCCAGACGGCGCAAGTAAAGTAATTTTTTCTCGATTGAGCAGAAACGTGAAAGCGCCATTCATATAACAGCTTTGCAACTTGTTGACGAGAGAAACAAAAGCAGGCTAATTCCCCAATTAAATAATATTCAGCATCTCGTCAACATACAAAACGAGTCGGATTACAAGATGGTTACTTTCTCCATAAAAAGGACCAGGAAAACGTATTGCTTGTGAGTACGTTTAAAATTCAAACGGTGCTAAAAGGATATTATCGTTTTGTGAAACAAGCAATTTGCATCATCGGACATAACCGGATTACTGAAAAGATGTCAGCCAGAGTTAATAGAGAACGCGAGCTAATTTACATTTGAGCTACGAAAACTCGTGAGGAATACAAATTAAATAATTCTTTTTTGTTTATTTATGGAGATTTCTGACTCCTGTCACACAGCTGATAGCGTCGCTGCGATATATTTATTGCTGCTTTTTTTGATGCAGTAGTTAATTTGAGAAGAGTGTTACGTCATGCGATATACTTTGCGAGATTTCCATTATTAAACCATGTTTTCCACGTATCTATACAATACGTCTGATTTTCGTTTCAAGAATGATGGGCAGCATCATAACTCCGTTTCTATAATATGGGCGATACGCCTCAATTTCCTGTATTGTATGAACGTGAAATAAACTCGAAGTTATGTCTCTGAAAATAGATACAGAATGATGGAAATTTTGAGTACGGTAAGCAGCGTCATGTCAACGTCACGAAAAATATGGAAAACCCCTAAGACGCTCTGAAAGCGGTGCCTGTGCGAAAGTAGCGATTCACATGGAATTTGAACCGCTGGAGATTGAATCCAAGGGGAAAAACGTTCTCAAGAAGTTTATTCCACATAAACGCAGTTCTCCAAATGAAAAGTGCTCAAACAGTTATGTTCGAGGTATACTGAGTTGAACCTCAAAAACGATGAGCAGCCAAAGTCCATCACGTATTTTTGATATGTACCGCTCGTAAGGGAATCAAAAGTGCCAAGTTCCCTGAACACCTCCCGTAAAGACAAATCTCCAATCTTTTTTCGATGTTGCGTGTCTCCGATCAGGCGGATGTCTCTTTTCTAGATAGAATCCAACGCTAAGTTACCCACACCACAGATGGATACAAAAGTTTCTTGCCTGGGGAAAGTATATACTTCAATAAAGCAGCATATATGGAAACGTGACGAAATATAAATATGTAAAATATATGAAGACCGCTCAGGTTTTAGGTGGATGGACAAGTCATCATCATGCCGAGAAGAATATAGATACCATCATATAAAAGACTACCATCGAATATGGGAATGATATTGTTGGAATAAGGGAGACTTGGAAAAAATGGACGGGTAGCAACAGAAACTTGTTCTGCATCTTTATTCGTGTTCACCCAATAGATGAGAAAGAATTGACTGGAAATGTAGAATAACTATTATACAGTGTGTCCGCAAAGTATGGAATAAATTCGATATTTCCAAAACCGAACGTCGTTTTACAAAAACCTGAAACTCTTCGATTCTTAATTTTAATATTCTACATTTTACAACAAAATGTGATCTATATTGATGTGATGACGTGATCGGTATTTTTTTCAATGCAACATCCTGTATTTGGTGTCAGTTATAGATAAGCCGTAACGAGCTGATTCCGGAGAGGTATGATGCTTGCGGTCTAACGGACAGAATTTGAAAGACGTGCCCTTGGAAAATAAATTTTATTGATATCTAATAAAAGTAAGTTTATAAACGCAGGTCANATTGTTAAATTAATCATTAGAAAAAAATATAAAATAATCAAATAATTTCTATTTATTTTCCAAGGGCACGTCTTTCAAACTCTGTCCGTTAGATCCCAAGTATCATACCTGTTCGGAATCGGCTCGTTACGGATTATCTAAAACTGATACCAAATACAGGATGTTGCATTTAAAAATTTACCGATGACCTAATCACATTAATATGGATCACCCTGTATAATGAAATTTTATTATAAATTGTAGAATATTAAAATTAAAAATCGAAGTGTGTCAGGTTTTTGTGAAACGACCTTTGGTTTTGGAAATATCGAATTTATTCCATACTTTGCGGACACACTGTATAAATTGTTTTTTTGGGATTTGTTTGGAAGCTGAAAATTATAATGAAAAAATATGTTTCATTTGATATTATCTCCACGTGTGCTGTCATTCCATTTGGATCCAGGACAACGGCTGCGAATGCACATCTTCACTGGCAGCAGAAGGCTGCATATCTTAATAAGGATTCAGAGGTTACTTCAAATAGGGGTGAAAGTACCCAGGTTCAATTCAATGTCGCGAAAACCCAGACATCAGTTTTCCTCCGCTTTCTGCTTCGATAAGTTTTTTGAGAGTTGAAATGGACAACAATATATTTTGGCACAATCATGTCGCTGGAATTGCAAAGGCTGCTTCTCAAAAGCTTGGAACACTGTTTGGAACCAGAAAACTGTACACACCTCAGCAACTTTGATGCTTTATAATTCTCATATCGGACCTCTTTGGAGTATTGTTCACATACTGAGCACATCCTGAAGCTGCAGGATTCTACCTGGGAAAGAGCCATTCGCCTTATTGGAGACACGAATATCACTTGCAACGTTGATAGTCTGGAACAAAGAAGGTTAGAGATTTTTCTCTCTTTCATTGATACTTTCATGGGAAGTTTTCAAGTGCCCTGGCACATTTGATTCCACTGAGAGAGGAGATATCAGAAATATGCGACGTAATGTGGCTGCTCATCGTTTTGAGGTTCAACTCAGTACACCTCGAACTTCACAACATGAATAGCTACAGGCACCGCTCTAAGATCTCCTTAAGGATTTTTCTGTAGTGCTTATGTTTTGTTCTTAAACAATAATGAAGCAACCTCACTTTGGAATTTTGTATCACTCTTTATTCCATCTATATAAACGATTCAGTAACAAAATTTAGCCTGATTCAGTTTTTCTTGATTTGAAAATATTCAGTGTGAAATATGTGACCACCTCTTTTATCTATATTATCTATTGAAATAAGTATAATAGATATATATTAGAAATAACTGAATGGAAAATCATCTACCTATTGAAGAGTTGTATAATGAATTCACCAATTCTAATAACCTGAACGAAACTTTTCCAGGTTAGCTGTCACATTTCAGTATATTTTCATAATCCAA
>NW_019290894.1:91241-101577 GCF_000500325.1 Leptinotarsa decemlineata | reverse complement strand
ATAAATGGATATGGTAACAAAATTAGCCATTTATGATAAGATCATATGTAACGAAGATATGTTACAGAAAACAATGTATAATCGAAGTTAACAAGTATTTCTCCATCAATTAATATGACACGGTGAATAATAAGAAGAAAAAAAAATATGAAACTTTCATTAGAGTCAAAAGAGTGCAAAAACCAACAAGTAAAAAAAATAGATAATCAAACACCATCTGTTGTTTGTCGCTGATTTCCTTGGAACAAAGAGGTTTCTTTGTAGATGAACCAAAGACATGTTGCCCACAAGAAGAAGTTCAGAAAACCAAAAATCTGAAAAAATTACTTTCATTAATTTACCAATATTTGAAATGATTTTTCAAAACACCTTGTTGGTCGTTTGTGAATAAACTGAAACATGATGAGTTATATAATAAAAATAATAATTGTGTGAAAGCTAGTTTCCGGGTTTTTTGGCCGTGGTCTGCATGTTTTTATGACTGACGTTTCACATACTAGTGAGGTAGACATTATCGAAGGCCATGTGGTAACAGTCACAGTGCCCCAGTTGATGCTCGAGTTGTTGTTTCCGTTTTACCATGGTGAATTTGACCCTGCTTTTATATTATTATAGGACGTGGCTTCACGGCCGCTTGCTCCATGGCCCATTGTTCGAAATTTTCCATGAAAAAGTTTGCCACCGCCGGAATTAATGGACTGCCCATTACGGTACCATCCATTTGTTCGTAAAAAACACCATCCCACTGGAAATAAGTTGATGATAAACAATGAGCGAAGAGGGAGGTTATATGTGCTGGAAATTTTTGATCGGAACCATACTGTATAAGGAGACCACATCGAAGCTCACTAGTAAGTCTCCAGGGCCTAACTTCATATCTCTACTCTTTTCGATATAGTGTTTTGATTCCTTAATAAATAACTCTGTATTTTATATAAATCGCTGCAGAAGGGTTATCAAGTACAGCTCATAAGTTGGTGAACCTATCACATTTACGACAGGTCTAAGTGGCACATTCTCTTTATGAATTTTTGGTAAGCCATATAGACGCGGCGGAAAGGTTTCGGACTTTTGTATTACCTTTTCGCGTTATCTCCAAGACCTGATGAACGGATAAAAAGATTCGTTTTTCTCAAAATCCCCGAGGGAGGGTCCCAACTGAGTCTTTCAGCTGTTCCGGGATCGAGTAAGGCGAAAATTTTCTCATTATAATCCTTCATTTTCGTCACGACAGTGGCATTTCCTTCCGGCAATACCAAGATATTCTTATCTGTATTGAGATTTTTAAGCGCCTTTCGTGCGTGTTGTGTTGGTCTTGGGTGATTTTGCGCGCATTAAAATCCTCGACGTTTCTATACCGATTTCCTCAGCAATGTCGTTAGGTAAAGTATGTCAGGTAATTCAATTGAGAAAATCCAAACCACGCTCACTAATAGTAATACAAAAACAGGATCAAATACCAGCTTGTAGTTACTGCGTTCGTAACGGGAACAACAACTCTAGCACTGCAACTGTTACATCGCCTTTGATAACTTCTACCGCAGTAGTAGACGAAGCTTCAGGCATAACACCTGCAGACCACTGCAAAAAAACCTGAAAGTAGCTTTCACACATTTATCTAAGGCCGTGAAAGTTTACATTTTTTGAAAAATAATATTTATTCAATCTCTAAGCATATTGACAACACATGATTGAGATTTAGGTAAAATAAAATATTTAATATTATCACATACAATATCCCTGAAATATGCTAACTTCTAGCTATAAGAACCATTCTCATAAAATCTATTTCAAAAAGAGTGAACTAAGTTCAGTGGTTCGATTGGGCTGGTCATCTTGCATAAATATTGTGTATCATTGTGTTACTTGTGAAAGTCATATTGAGAGGACTGGCGCCCCCTACGCCAGTAACCAGGCTGGATGTCAACAGATTCGACGAGGTCGTCATTTTGATAATAGATGTATAAATTTCATCCGAAGGCGTCCCGAGAAGGAGGCGACCAGTAAAAAAATTAAGTGTTTTTATAAAAGAAAAAGTGAATGAGAAAACTCAGGGTGACAGCTCCGCTCCTAAACGAAGATTTTGTTCACTATGGACAGGAAGAGTCTGGTCAAATGCGCTCGACTGCGCGCGCATCTTAAGAATTTACTCTCATCATTTTTCCCTAGCGCGCCAAAAGAAGTATAACTTCAAAAACTGTAATTTGATTCAATAACTTGTACATTGTACTTATAGTTTTCCTAAACAAACCTAATTTTTCTTGCATAAATTTTAGGGAAGTCATCAATCAAAACTCATTTGGCTATAGTATGAGCTTCTATCAATAGTATTGCCAAAGATGTTCACCTTTCTTGGCTCATGGATGATCTTAGGAGTGTCTTCATCAAATATTGAACTTAAGTAATTTTTCGTGGAGAAAATCAGCTTTTCCAAGGTTGTTTCTCGGAATTGTCACCTTTCACAATCAGAAAAAAAAATTGAAATGGAAAACTTCATACACGTACAGCAAAGGGAAACATCTAGATTAGTATTCAAGAAACACCTATTGATATTTCCACTGAACAGTTTTACAAAAATGCAACACGTGTTTCGATATACAATAGCTTAGTGAGGGACGCCTGTCTATGTGTTTCTTGAACACGTTATGGATGTTCATCAAGTATTGGCCGATTCCATGACATATCTAGATAAATATATAGGCAATTGATAGCTCATTTTTGATAGCCAAATTTAAAATACGACAAGTTACTGATTAACAGCGCATTGTGAAAAATACTTTGAATTCACACAAGTAACTTATTAGAGTGGATAAGAAGTTGGCCCTTTTTATATCTGTATACAGTTCTTTATTACATTAATTTTTTTCAGTGGAGAGTGAGAATTCCCAGCAAGATCCACAAAAATGTCTTCATCAACTTCAGACAAAAATACAAAGGAGTTCGCAAAGAAGCTTCAGTTCTTCAGTTATTTTTCTTTGATTTTTCTCTGATTTCGAAAACTTAAAGTGACCTGTAGAGCTTTGAAATTTCACAATAGTTTATCTTGTTATATCAAGTTTAATTCTTTTATATTGCAGGAGAATCCAAAAAGTTTCATGACAGGCCATTTATTCATCAAACCTTTCCATAAGAGACTGTGCCATGCAATTTATATCACAATAAAAATGTTGAGACTTCAAAAGTTTTGCTATACAGATTCTAAAATATGTTTATATTCTCCTTCATCTTCAAACATCCAATCCTTAAAGTAATCGTGATGCTACATAGATTTTTGCTTACATTATTTGCAGAAAAAATCATATCATTATATTAAAAACTCAGAGCTGCTTATTTCATATGCAAGTGATCTGAGTTTCAGTTTTTGTTTTGGGATTATCAGTTGTTTCTACTACTTCAACTAAAGCACTATGAACTCCCTTAATATACTAACAAAGTGTTTTTACACCTTTAAGTTTGCTCTCTAATCTCGTTTCACTTGACTTTACAAAAGTCAGATTTGTTACATATAATTTCAAAACATTCTTCAACTTTGTTGACATTGAAAAAACTACATAAAATCTTTGAACATATCTAATAACTGTTATGCCATTAGTTATGTTATTTCCAGTTTCTGTGCCATCGTCTTCATGGCTTAACTCAACTACTGGCTCATAGCTTTACTGAGTAGAGCCATGAAGATGATAGCACAGTCTGCTATTGAAAGCGCTCGCATATACTAATTAGAAGTCATTAAACAAGGATTAATATTAAAACATTGAAAATAAAGGAAAACTAGTTGCATCAATCAAAAAAAAAGAGGGGTCTTCTTACCACAGATATGTTGAGCGTAGAAAAGCTGCTAATTAAAGGAGTGCAACTTTTACATGTGACTGCACTAGTGACAGATTTCAAACCAGATAAAGCATGTGCCCATGCAGCACTGCTTGACAACCACAAAACTCCAAAAACAACAGTCATGAAAAAATCCTGTAAATCAGTTGATCAGTTTGAGAATATATGGTATGAAATCTTATACTCACATAAAGGGGTAACTTATTGTTATTCTTATAAGCTTCATCTAGCTTAGTATATACAAATATGATCACCAATGAATATAACATTGCCAGCACTCCAGTTGCCACGAAAAATTTGGAATCTGATGAAAAATTTCCATCAGAGTGTATATCACAAATATTAAAATTTGTTTTGTTTTGAACTTTTTCGTTCCATTGTATATCAAATGGATAACTAAATAGTAATGAGGAGTTGATGCCTGGACATTCAAATTTGACAAATCCAGAATAGCCGGATATGGTAGCAAAAGCACAAATTGAAAACATTAACTTGCGACGATTCTTTCAAATCGAAGACGTTGCACAGCTGCCTGCTGGTTTTACTTCAGCTTTCTGCGAGGCATTAGTATCTGCCACACGTACCTACGAAGTCGTAGGTCTCCATGAGAGGCAAGGGACAAGATGTTTTCTCCTGAACCTGGAGCATAGTCAGGGTTGTCGTTCGTAGAGATGCGACAGCTGATTAACAGAAAAACATATTTTAAAACAGATTTTTAAACAGATATATATTGATTGGACATAAACGAGTTTACGACCAAGAAAATAATCCATTGGATCAATCGGTGGATGTGGACTCATCGGTGGATTCAAGTAAAATAGAGAGATGAAATTCAATAAAGGTGAGATATGAGATTTGTATAAAATAGAAGTGATTAGTTTACTGATTTCTGTGAAGTTGCAAATAGCAAATTCTTCATCAAATATTTTTTCTGATACAGATGCACCTGGTGCAACGTTATCATAGATGTGTGAGTTGTGAATTTCATGTGGTAGGATGCTTTGTATTTTTTTTTTTGTAGAATTGTTATGATAAAACGAATAATTCACAAAATGTACCAAAAAATATCCAGTATCAAAAACCTTCAACCTCCATCATTGAAGTAACCTATATGTGTAAAGTGAACGTATCAAATTTGAAGTGAGGGCCGGAGGTGATTCGAATAACCAACGTAAAGGGGGCCATGTATGTGAAAAAAAACAAAAGGCCTTCCGAAGAGGGGGCGACTTCAGAAAATTTCGATGTTTTTAAATAAACAAAAAAATTGTGAAAAAATTAGGTGGTGGCAACATTGCCTCGAGCAAGACTGCTGCGCTCCGCACGAAAACTCCTGTGAACTGTTGGCAGGAGGAAATTGACCAAATGCGCCCGAGTGGGAAGCAATGGCCATTCAAAGAAAGAGAAGGTGATTTTCTGTGCTAGTGTTGTCGAATTGACACTGACAGTTGTCACTAACTTCAAATTGCTTCAAACCTCATTATGAAGTATTTCAATTATTTTAATCTCATATATCATTGTTTAGAAGTAGAATGTGTATTAGAATAAAATTTAATAATCAACAGAAAGCAAAAATACCGAAGTATAGATGGCTTTAAGGCATAGTCATGCAAAGTAACACCTTGAGGTAAAACTTGCAGCACCACATTATCATGTCTGCTATAAACTATGAAGAAAAATATATGGAAAATAACTTGAATCATGCCCTTGCAACTGCCGTATCAAAGCTATTATATCGAAGCTCCATCTACCAGAGTTTTTTTTAATAGGAACTAGTCAGGACTGTTCAATGCCAAGGTTTATTAATGACCAAAATCAGGACTTGATCCAGAATTGAAAACAACCACACAAATTCAAATTACTACTACAAAATATTTTCGGCATTGTCATAATTAGTATATAGCAAAGTTGAATCTTTTGAAACATCAGGTAATCATTTATAAAAGGTAAAACTGGAACCTCTGGGGAGAATGATTGTATTGGATCAATAATCCTGTTTTGCAATTTGTAGTACACCAGCTGACTGTATTTTTCAAAATCATGTTGATTGCCATCTGTCAAAAAGCTAACAACACCCATTTTCGATGGCTGATGAACTTTCGACAAGGATGAGACATGTCTAAGCTGGTCCTTAGGGCACTCCTTCGAAGCGCCATATTCACTATCCACTGTAAGGTAAGATTGGCATTATACTTTCATTTATTTTTGTTTTTGTTTATGGCTTGTTTTTTTTCCTACATTTCTTCCTTTTTTTTGTAATGGAATGGAGTCCTTTTTAAAGATTCACCACATATTTTCACCTTAAATGAATGCTGGTGGAAAAAAATTGGCATTAATATGCTCAAGTCTGTCTCGCACCAAAAGTAAGTGATCACTCTCTGATTATCATAAGTGTATTCAAAAGTAATTATAAAACTACATTAGTAAAAAACTTAGGAATCTTATTAACTCGTTACTAACTTGTAACTGGAATTCAGATTCTGATACATAAATATTTTAAGAAGAAAATTTTCTCCAACTGCCAAATAGTAATTGACAATATTGCTCCTCTCTCTCTCTCTTTCTCTATTTTTGATGGTCATTGCTTCCCACTCGGGCACATTTGACCAAGCTCCTCCTGTTAATAATTAACAGGAGCTTCGTCAGGGGCACATAGGTCTTGCTTTATGCAGTGCTGCCACCCTATTTACTTTTTTATACTTTTCTGTTAAAAAAAAAACTCATCGGCAGACCTTCTGATTTTTTCTTTCACATAAACATGCACTTCACATTTTTCAAAATTTTTATAGGACTGATGACCTCATCGAATTCTATGACATCCAACCTGGTTACTGGTATAGGCGGCTGCCAGTCCTCTCAATTTGTCTTTTACTTTTATATTTATGAGATTGTGACATTATTTATTTTAACTACACCTCAATTTTTGACTCCACTCCTACAATGACATCCACATGCCATCTTTGAGGGAGGTTGTTATCGGCACAACTGTCCTCTGTCCTGGTTGAAGAGGAAGTCCAATATTGCTCCTCTGAGTATGCAATTCAGTTGATACCATTCCATTGTTTGATCAGGAGGTGCATAATAAAATTAAACAGCATGATAAAGCAAGATTTCAAAGACTCACAAAATGATAAGCAATGAAGTTACTTATTTACTGAAAAAGAAGAGAGATAAATACTACTTTGAGAAAATTGATAAAAACAAAAATAGCCTGTGGCATCAATATTGATTGACGACAAAAAAAACTCTCCTAACTTTGTAGAATTCAATAATAATTATAAGCTGCAGGTCATTCGAATGGAGATATCACATATTATGAATAATTGTACAAATTTCAAATGACTCATTTAATTTCAGTTCATTTCAGCTGCTCCATGCTGAAACAGTTAGCATGTTTGGACGTAACTTCAGAGCTGGTCCATTCATCATGTAATTTGTACCAGAGATATAGCATTGCACTGGTTCTTTAACAAATTATCAAATTTTCACATACTGTGTTTTGGTATGAAGCAGCCTATTTCAATATGAGGATCCTTCATATTATGTATATTCTTAGCTTCATTTTTAAACTCACCCTTTGTATGAATTATTTCATCACAATTGACCATCAATAATCTCATTAGTACCTATGTGACATTATATTGATTTCTCATCATTAATCTTTTAATATGACGATCCTACATGTCATATGAAATTTTCCTTATGATATAATAGATGTTTCATGCGGCTCTTTTTTTTTCCCTAAACTATGCATGCATAAAATCATAAACTAGAAAGTTAACCTAACCTTGTTTAGTTATACATCTACCTCCAACAAATGTTGAATTTTGCAGATTGTTAACGTCTTGTACAATAAAATTCATAAACAAATGTATGTAGTTTTTTAATTTTGACAGTGTTCTATTTGCTGATAAATAATACAGACAAAACTGACAGAGTATGTTTGTGCAAAAGCAATTTACACTTTCACTACGAATAGTTGACTTCCGGAATGAAAATGGTAATTTGAATTGAAGGGGTTATATTTTTAGGAGTGATTAATTTTTGGGAAAGAAAGTTTTTGGCTTTCTACTACATCGATGTATACCAGTGAGGATGACAGTGTTCCATGTAAGTGCAATTTGTTACCATTCATTTAATGTAGCACTCCTGTGAATGATATCTGATTTTATTTCACAAGGAATGTTTGAAATACAAACTGAGTAAAGAAAAGTATCTTCTGTATAATTCAGTGTTCATATAGAAGTATTTGTTTCGAAATAATTTTTTTCTTTCATGTAATTTAATGTTTATATGAAAGTATAGTTGTTTCGAGGGGGCTTTTTCTTCCAGTTTGTGTCTGAAAGTTCCTTCTTTGCATGATCTACACATCCATGTATAGAGTTACTTATTTTCAAATTGATTACTTACTTCCTTTCTTTGGAAGATTCCCTCATCTATTTTTTGTATCGAGATGGATTAGTAGAAAGCCAAAAACTTTCTTTCCCGAAAATGGTAATATTCATCACACCACATTCACATTTTCATGGTTTTGATGCATATATTGGTCTACTGAAAATGAATAATTCATCTTTCATAGTGCAAGTTGAATTGGAAATGAGGGTGAAAGTTTATATTGCATAAATTCACCTTAAATTTGGTGGGTGGTAGGTTTGAGTGTTTGTTTGTGTATGTTGTTGGCTCTCCGGATTTCCTCAAATATATCCAGTTAATGATCTTCGTAAATCACTCTAATCAATGCCTTTATTGTATTCTTTTTTGGCTACTTTCGAATCATTTTTTTTTAGTTTCTAAAAAACATTGTAGCCTTATGTGCTTTACGTTTTTTACCAAATATTTCAAGACACCTATTCCAACAATCTTGTTCTCTGTACTAGTTTGCACAGGTCCTTCGTTCGATGTTTTTTTTTCTTCTGGACATACTTTGGGTTATCAATAAATTGTTTGCCTCCAAGTGGCCTCTCTTCCTTTGTTACATGCCGAAAGCTAAGGCCTTTGTTGCACAATCCTACTTTGTTTGGGTGTCCTCCCAGAGGAGTAACCCGTAATTGTTTTTCTCAAACAGTACCGTTAAAAAAGTTTTTGTATGTGTTCATGTTCCGAATATATTTTTCCAGAACTCTATTTCTTTTTAGACCAATAACCCAATCTAGTTCCTTATCAAAGAGTTTGGTACCCTCACAGCTGGTTCAGGGCCTCTATAGAGTTGATCCGTGTTTGGCACATTCATCAGTATTTGTATCCTTCCTGTGAAAATCTGTGTTAACCATAGCACATAATATGTAATTTGTTGTTACCTGTTGATTGAATTGAAAGTTGAAAAAGATGGGCATGGTAATTATGTTTTTTTTTTGTTTCAGAATCATCTCTACGAGCAGGTTAGCAGTAGGCAGGACTTTCATTAACATTTATGACTGACGCTATAAAGTCACCGAAAATGATATCAAAGATGTCAAGGAAAGTTTCAAGATATTGGAAAGTTTGAAGGAAATTGATATTCTGCTGCTGGTTAGTTAATCGATATGAAATATGATGAACCTCAGTGAAGATATGCAGTAGGTACATTCTTCATTAGGAAGATCTTTTTGTAGCAGTTCTGGATGAGTAGAATATTTTTATCCATTCTCAGTTTTGTTTTGTGTATGTTTTTAATTTTATCCTCGTTCATAAACTTCTTCTGTAACAAGACTCACCTAAATCTTTTCATAAAGTAGAATGCCCATTTTAGAATAATCTCTTTAGATTTCACTACAGTTTTTTTTGTGATGAAAACACTTTTCCCAAAAGCCGAAATAGTACCTTTTCTAGATGCGTGTTTCGCTAACCGAGTTAGAATTATTAAGAGATAATCAAAACAGTTCCAGTCGTCTCTTGATGATACCAATTTGGTTAGCAGAAATGCGCGTTGGGAAAAATGGTTGTAGTTTGTGAAAATCTGCTTTCATTGGAATATTTTTCTACCATAGGTTCCAGTTTTACTTAATGGCTAATGTTATCTTGCTTTGAAATAGTTTTTAGCTTTGTTAGTGAAAATCACCACTATTATGAATGCGTGTTCCTTCACTGTTTTGTCTGATCCGTTCTACGAATTACACGTTAAAAATTTAGACCTCATTAATCCGAATCCTGCACAAGTTTCGGCTGTTGGGGGTGGTAATTTGTATAGGAATAAAATATGGTTAACGGAGAAACAGAAGTCATATGCACAACGGAAATCACTAATACATAATGATGGACTGTCTATTAGAAAAATGAAGTATATAAATGAAAGAAGCTGGATTGATGATACACTATCTTGGATTATGCAATTATTTTGCAAAACAATTGTTTTCAGGTGAGAGTCATTACTCAGTAAAATAATTCAGTAATGAAATAGAAGCGTAGAGAAGTATCTAGAATGTAGTATCCATTAAAATATCCAAACTAAGTTTCTTCGAATATCAGATGACACCATTCAATTTATTATCGCAAGCATGTCACAAATACTCGAGGTGAATTTGAAATACTA
>NW_019290894.1:80047-91118 GCF_000500325.1 Leptinotarsa decemlineata | reverse complement strand
ATCAATGAAAATATTTTCATATATCATATTTTAATGACTATCGATGAATTTACAGACTAATCCTTAACTGTGCCAAGGAATGTATCATAGGAAAAGAGTGAAAAAAGTTAAAAATAAAATCAATGAAAACTGGATGATAATAACCTCTTTGAGGAAAAAAATCAATTAATTACCATAACAAATAAGTTCCCCTTTTGTAACTTTTTTGCGAAAAAATAAAATTCGCCACTTCATTACCATCTGATACCTCAGCCTCATGTTTATCATAGACCAGTTCCTTATCATTACTTTTTCCCTCCTTCAACAAAAATCTCAATCTGTCTTCTTTCTCATGATAACTTTCACTACTATTTGCAATTTTCAAAAAATCTAAAATACAGTGCGGAAACAAACCGGGTGCTACTACTGGAAGGTTAAAATGAATAGCAGAAATTTAAACGTTTGTATACAAAACCTATTTCCACTCTTGAATTCAATGCAGAAAGGAAAAACACATTTCAAAAAACTATTGCAATGGACGAATGGATAGTGAAGGCATTTGGTATTATACATATTATAATAGGAAAACTTATTCGGCCACAAGTTACAGTTCAAAGTTGAACTCTCACAAGAACCTGAAGATCTCACGCAAGAGTTATCTTATCCATATTAATGCGGTTAATAAGAATTACTAGTTCACAAACTATCGTGTCGGTAACTTATAAATAATATTTATGGTTACACCAATCTGTCTTCGGATCAAATCACTCATGTAACTTCCCTTTGCATCTCACTAAGGAATAGGTATTCTGTCTTATGGAAAGACTATTAGTTTTTTCTTGCAGTAACAATGTTAATAGAGAGAGAAATATTGAACATGCAATGAAAAATAAAATATGTGGGCATTTATATGTAAAAAGGAGCTATAAAATATTGACAAAAATAGGAAAGTAATGTTTGAACTAAATAAAATTTACATTTTTAAAATTGATAATTAGGAAAAAATTTAAATCTAATTAAAAAGGAATTGATTAGCTTTCCTGGGTTCAGTATTTATTCATACATCATCACATTATTTATAATTAAATTAAATCCTATCATTCTCTAATTCAACGCCATTGATTAAGTTTTTAGTTTCATTTCTGGTAATTTTTATGACAAAGAAAAAGTTATTTTTATAAACTTAAATTCTGTTTTCTAATCAAAACTTAAATTATTTTTATTGCACTATTGACAGCCCTTAATTTTAGTAATGTTTTTTTCAGTTATGAAGAAGTTACTTGAATCCTTCACGTTTTCTTGAATCTCTTGTTTTTTCTGTCGCTGATTAAGGATCTCATTGTAATTTGACATATTCTTATGTTTCCACATCAATAAATCATTTGAAATTCACTTGATTCTTTCATTTCTCAACAACATGGTACAGTTATGATACACTAAAAAAAATTATCTTACCGTTAAGCTAATAATATAATACTCTTTTTCTATTTTTGTACAGTATTCTGCATAAAAATGTGGTATCTTGGCGAATCCCTACAAAATCATATCAACTGGTAGATTGAAGAAACCTTTTTTCTGATTTATATATTCCATATTTATATATGCTATCACCTACATTATCGGTGTAGTTCCTCAAACAATTTGATACATCTAGTTCTGATTCTAGATTAGAGAAAGGGAGAGAGAAGAAAAACTTCATTTGTGATGCACTGTTTGGAACCTTTGGTGTACTAATGAATATTATTGGAGTTTTATCCCAACACCAAACCGTTATTTTAAAACCTCGACACGTTTTTCGATCACCAAGTGATCATTTTCAAGGGAGAGATTAAACTGATTAAACAGTTTAATCTTCCTAATTTGTACTCCTCGACACGTGTTTCGATCACCAAGTGATCATGTTCAAANACAATTAGAAAGTTGAGTTTTTTCATAATAAATAAAATGATGTGTTAATGGAATCTGTCAATTACCACAATCATTGTACCGCCATGGGTAGAATGAATTCTGCAAAATTTTAGATAAGGTAACATATCTCAACAGATGAACTGGTTCACCTTCTTTCATCCAGTGTTCTGTTAATAAAATTATATGCCTAAATTTTTGATGTTTTAGAAATATGTATAGTTCATCACTTTATTGCATAATGATAGTATGTTCAAAAGTGTAACACAGAGTTAGTTGTCAGGTTTGAATATGAAAAATTTCGTGACAATAAATTGATTGATGTAGCCGTTACTACGTGGTAGGAGATCATCATTAAAAATGAGAAATAAAACAGTCAATTAAAAAAAATTACCTTTATACCTTCTTTTCTTTGGAAGATTCCCATATTTTTGTATCAAGATGGAGAAGAAGCAAGCCAAAACCTTTATTTCCTAAAAAAATGGTTATTGTGGGTTATCCCTAAGAGATAGACATATACCATCAAACCATTAGGGTTTTAATTTCATACTGTAATAGCGTAACTATCATTTTTTATTTAGTAAACCAAAAATACCGTTCCTGTATTTGATTATCAGATTAATCACGCCATTCTGTCTCCGTCCTTTCGAATCTGCTAGAACTTTTCTCTATTTCTGCTCTTTCATAAAGCCAGAGCTGATTCTGTGACTGCTTTCAATCTTGTTAGCATTAACTGGTTTGGCCTTGTTCCTTTGGTGGTTGATATAGCGTTATATAGCATCAGATTATTGGCGCGTGGTGATCTACGCAGCAAGTATTGTGACTAATGTCATTGTAAAATATGATCAGAGATGAATTAAATTATTCATCTAAATCTAAACTAAATCTGAATTGATTTGTATACTTTGTCACATTAAAATGTTACCACTATTGTACCATTCAGTTGCTCATGATCCTGCATGGTGGATTCGACTGCATTTCAATTCATTTTCATCTGAAATAAAAAAAAATATCTTTGAATATTTGAACCACACTTTCAATTTTTACTTTGAAAATCCATGGTTTTTTAATAGACTTAGGTAGTTTAAAACTACTTGGAACACACCTATTTATTTTGTGATGGAATTGGCCGATACTTGATGTAAGTCAATAACTTATCATTTTTGTTGAAATCGAGTCAAACAAATATTGCAGAAATTGGGATTCAATTTACCAAAAAAAGCCTATTATTCCACAATGAACTACACCTTACGATTTGATCAAATCGTGAGGTGTAGTTTATGAAATTACCATGGATCTTCATCAAGTAACGGTCGAATCAATCAGAAAATTTTCTGTAATGATTGCATGGTTGGTATAATTTCTCAAGTCGTTATATAACTAGGTAACTAACTAATTTAGAGAGAACCGTGTGAAAATGAGAACCTCTGAATGATCGAATAATATTTTGAAGCATTTTTTGTGCTTTGAAAATAACATTTTTCTAGAGAAGTAGAATAATGATGGCAGAGCGTGTATCTGCCATCAGCTTGTGAAATATTTTGGTAAGTTCTTGATTGTAAAGGAGGTGATTTCATCATTGTCGAGTTCAAATACAAAAACAAAGAGAGAATTTCTATTTAGTAGATTAAACCATGCTTTTCCAGAATTTGATATCAATTGTACCGTTTGCCTGAGGAGCAAATAATGTTGAACCTAGTTAAAGATGCGGAAGAGTAAGGACCCTCTTCTGATTTCAGTACATATGGTACTTTCTCAATTGATAATTATGCGAAAATATTTTGTTTTCATTATTTTCTTAGCAAATGTCGAAATTCACTTCATATATATACTACACTTCAACCAGTGGAGTATATATAGAAAAAAATCACCTAACCAATTCAGTTGGGATATTTCTAAGAACATTAGGCTTTCATGGCCGGGCCGGAGTCACTATTGAAGATAACAAAATCCGGGCTAGTAGGTCGTCATCTAATCTGAAATAGCAAACGTTTCGTCTGCTACTGCACTATATATTATCCTTGGTATATGCATCTTCCCCTTAACATCTCGTTCACAAGTAGAATATATCCAAAATGTCTTAAAATTGCCATAATCAATCCATTATCAAATACCATATTTCAATATGGTATCAAACCTTGGACATACATTGCTTCTATTTATTATTAGTGAACTGGTGGAAGAACCACTTAAAAAAAGATTTCCTTTCCCAGAAAAAACATTTTATCAATAACCCCCAATTTGGTTTTCAGGAATCTCAATTTTTTGGAGAAAATATATCTCGGCATCAACGAGGGTGTTGCCCATTGATATTCAGTGTAGAAATCAAAAATTAGAAATGTGTGGTTTCGGGGTTGTTGCCTGGTTCCATTCATATTGACCAGATCACTCCCAAATGGTCTCAGTAAACAATAAGACCTCCATGGTTCAGCCAGTTACCAGTGGTATTCCTCAGGGTTTAGTTTTTTGTTCTCTTCTGTTCTTATTGTTTGTGAAGGATCATCAAGGGCAAATTCACCATATTTGCAGATGACACCATAATAGTATGGCAACCCAAGAACAAGAACGAAAGTAGCAGCAATATTTCAGAGGACTCAACTAAAGTTGCAAGTTTGATAAATTGAAAGGGGTTTATTTTTAGGAAAGATTAGTTTTCAGGAAAGTAATGTATTGGCTTTCTACTTCTTCTTTATATAAAAAATATGGCAAACTTCCAATAGAAGGAAGAAAGCAATTAATTTCAAAATAAACTCTTTACAAAGATGGGTAGTTCATACATAGAAGTTACATTCAGATACAATGCATATGAATGTCATTACGTACTGTCATTGTGACGTGAGTAGATTTAACTCATCCATGACATGAAGCCGTAATGTTATGAATGAATTGAGTGCTCCATATTGTAGTGTTATCCAGGATTGGTTCTGAAGAAGCAATAAGACAAGTGTCTTACTTCGAAAGAAGATGACAGTGTTCCATGTAAGTGAAATTTTATCTATTTCATGTACTGTAGTTCCTGTGAATGACATCTGATTCGATTTCATAACGAATGTTTGGAATACAAATGGAATACAGAAAAGTGTTTTCGTATAATTCAGGGTTCATATAAAAGTAGTTGTTCGAGAGGGCTTTTTCTTCCAGTTTGCATTTGAAAGTAACTTCTATGCATGATCTATACATCTTTGTGAAAAAAGTCTATAATAAAATTGAAAGCTTTCTTCATTCAAGAATCAACTTAACAAGATTACTTTCACAAACTACACTTAAACGATTTGATCTCCACTAACTTTATTGAAAATAATCATAACATGTTTCGCTAAAACATTAGCTTTTTCAAATGATTAATGATTAACAAGATTAGTTGTAAGATTTCCTTCGAGCACGTTATATATAACCTTACCCATTGACCCAATGCGTAGGTATTAACCTATAATATCTGTGATTGATGACCGGTTTCGGGTTTTACCCCATTATCAAGTATAAAACTAAAATGTGAAATCTGAAAACTCGGTTATATCGGGAGTTTTTAGGTAAGCTAGGAGAGGTAGTTAAATTAACAAGGGTGCCAACTATAAAATTCAACACTGAAGATCTTAGGGATTGCTATTATAAATTCAAGAGTGGATACCTACATAAATCGAGTTGTTCGTTCAGGGGGTATTTATTTCGGGTTTTTAATTGATTTGTTAATTTCCATGGAGTTCAATCCATGTTCAAGGGTAATCTTTCTTTGGATGTTCTGTATTTATTTATCCATATGTATTTTTTCTTTTTATTCAAACTATGTACATGTATATTGTTAATGGTAAATAAGTTGTTTAAATTGATTGATTTCTTTGAAAGTTCACCATATATCTTGTATAAAGATGGAGAAGTAGAAATCCATACCTACTCTTTCTTAAAATTTGATGTAACGCTAACAGATTATCTTGAAATACCTTGTAAGAAGTTTTTCTAAGGAATACACTACACAAACTACTTAGTTTCTTACAAAAAGTATAAGGAAAAGATTTATAAACGTGAAACATTATTGTTATGAAAAAACTGTGAACATAAATAACGAATCAACCTGAAAAAGTAAGCATGGAAAAGATTTATAAACGTGAAACATTATTGATATGAAAAAACTTTGAACATAAGTAACAAATCAACCTGAAAAAGTAAGCATGTTAGGATCATAATAGAAATTATTATTTATTGGAATGGGCAACGTTTCCATTCCTAGCATAAATATGCTCCATTCGTTCTTGAACCTTTACTATGTCTAGATCTGGGCGTGTAGTGTATGCATACTTGATGTCTAACACACTGTTATAAGCTTTCAAAGCATCATCGAATCTTTCTTTTTGCAACATTTTGTCTCCATTTTTATAACGAAGTTCGATGGCCTGAAAATGAATATAAATAAGTAATTTTTTAATAGAGTAAAAGAAATTGTATGGGGAGATATTTTTAGAAGAGATAAGTTTTTGGGAAAAAAACTGTTTGGCTTTCCACTTCTCCATTTTCATATACAAAAAGTGGAAAACTTCAGCTGAGTTTATTCTGAACTCAATTGCTTTATTCCATTCTCCTGAAGTTTCCCACATATTTCTATAAAAATGGAGAAGTAGAAAGCCAAAAAGGACTTTTTCCAAAAAGAGTAAAAAAAACATGTTTTTAGCAGTTCAAAGTTCGTTGCTTATACACAGGGTGATCCCTGCTGTTTCATGAGTCACATTCTAATCAATAAATTTTATGAAGGATTTCATGGCATCAAAACTTCCTAGAAAATAAAATATCCATAAGGTATCTGTCAGGAATACATGCAATATTTTTAGATGATACCTATAGGCTATCCTTCACGATGATGGATCATAGCTCAAGGACAAATAGTATCAATTATTATATTTTCATTCAGAATGTGACATCTTAGTAAAAAACATCAAGTAAAATTTTGTTTAGTATCCCGACTTTGTCACAATTGCATTATTCTATATGCAATATAATTTTCATTCTAAAATAATGAAAATGACAAAAATGTCGTTGAATTACTTCAAATAGGAACTGTCGTTGTACTCAGAGGCAAAAATTAAGAGGGTGATTGGAAAATTTAAGAATAGTGATTTCCTTAATATCAGAATTTTGAAGTTCTCTGTAGCATAGCAAGCAAAATTGCTGTCTTCTATTACGTGTTACAGAAAATACGAAATCACAGTGGACAGTTTTGCAGGGAACCCTTACAATACTTTCCAAAGTTGAAGCCGTAGGCCATTTCTCTACGCACGGTTTGCAAGCACATTTAAAAAAAAAGTTTGTCAGCAGAGTTTGCTGCCTTGCTTGCAGTTTCATGAATAAGTAGTTCACGCCATAATTATCATAAATCATCTCTCCGGCCTTTATTGGTTTTATGGTTCTCACTAACATTCTTGCTTTATCATTGTACCTGTAACATTCAACAGACATTGCATGGCATGTTCAGTTATATAAAAAAATATGCTCCTGTTATAAAATGGTCAGAATTTCAAAAGGAATTTTGCCTAAAGATTCCTTCCCTACTTCAACTGTTCCTAACCAAATGTTCGACGAATTGCAGGGTGTTATAAAAATTCACTTGAACCATATACACTTTTCAATAGACCACCCAAAATACCTTTTTAGATTCTGAAATGGAACCATAATAAATTTGTAATTTCTAAAGCTTCCATATCATATCTTAGTGAAATATGAAGTTGCTAACAAAGTAATAGATGCAATTTTAATGTGTGGAAACCGAAAAAAATTGACAATGATGACTTATTTTTATATCACAAAAATATGTTTTGTTGCATGGAATGATTTCTTTTTATGTTTTTAGTAGCAGTATTCAGTAGTGATTTATTTAAATAGTAAACATTCTAAATATTACTAGAGTTTTTCCCCAACACCAAACCGTTATTTTAACACCTCGACATGTGTTTCGATCACCAAGTTATAGTGAAGATCAAACAGTTTGATCTTCACTATCATTACTAAAAGTTGAAATATTGAATGTCCCCAGAGGGTGATCAAGAAGATGATCAAGCAAGGTTCCGGTGATTGTATTTTACCCCACACTTGGATATCAGAAGTAGCCATAGATATTCCTATGGTGACATATTCTAAGTGATGAAAGTCAAAGTTATTCATTCTTCACTATAAACAAATATACCAGTACAAATATAAAAAGGTATCCAAGAGTTTGCTGCACTAGTCAAAAAAATATTGCTTGAAATGAAACATAAAATACATAACATGCATGAATAAATATTGTACATAGTCGAGACTATTGAAAAAAAAACATCATAACTTCACATTTATAGACTGGGTGTTTCATTGGAAACAACTAGGGATTTCTATGAAACTCTCATTTATGCACCTGACACTTAATTTCTCATAAGTCTTTTTCTCAGTATTTATAAAGAAACAAAAAAATTTACCCTGTAAAGAGTTCATCTGCATCAATAATCAGTAACCCTAAGTTGTGAATATCAAAATCGTAAGAGCGTGAGCGTCATTAAAAATTTCACTAATGATTACACTGACATTTCCAAAACAAAGAACTAATATCCCAGTACTGACCCATAGCAGTTTCAATAAGAGGAAACTGTTAGTATTTAAGAATTGTACTTTTGTTCAATAATTAGTGACCTCAATAATTAATCAGAATGGATTATTAAACTGGTGTTCTTCTCGTGAGGAATTTTGCGTTACATAGGGTTTTTCAATAGAATGGAAACGATGGAATAAGGAATACATTCTAGAAAAAAAAAGTCAGGAATAGTTGAAGTATTTATGACATTGACCCTAAAAGCCATCTTGACCTTGATATGACTTCAGTGTCATTGCTTTTTGAATTTGAAAGCCGTGGATTTTTGAAATTTCTTCCTGACGTTTCGCTGGCGCGAGTGGCTAGCTTCTTCAGAGGTTTAACCATCATGGCTTGCTGTCTGATGACTACCTTTTAGGCTTCGTAAAGCGTATTTATGCCTTGTCAGGTAATCATATCTACCGTTTATTCCTAGGGTAACGGACAGAATTGGAAAACTATTGGGCAAACACGACATCGAAACAGTCTTCAAACCCACGAGGAAGATACAACAAAGCCTCAGGTCCGCTAAAGACAAAAGAAACCCATTATCAGCAGCAGGGGTCTATCGCATACCGTGCACTTGTGGAAAGGTATATATCGGAACCACCAAACGATCCATGGGAGCAAGACTGAAAGAGCATAAAAGGAACTGCAGACTAGGCCAAACGGACAAGTCAACTGTGGCAGAACACACACTTAGTGAAGGAGACCACATAACTTTGTTTGAAAACACAGAACTAATTGCCCCCAACCAGAGATACCATAGCCGACTGGTACGGGAGGCAATAGAGATCCACAAACACACGGAGAATTTCAACAGAAAAGAAAAACAAGATTGTTAATGTTCCAGGTTCAAGTGCAGGTACGAATGCAGGTACAAGTGCAGGTACAGGTACAAATACAACTGAGAAATACAAACAAATACAACAAGGCATAAATACGCTTTACGAAGCCGAAAAGGTAGTCATCGGACAACAAGCCATGATGGTTAAACCTCTGAAGAAGCTAGCCACTAACGCCAGTGAAACGTCAGGAAGAAATTCCAAAAATCCAAGGCTTTCAAAATCGAAAAGCAATGACACTGAAAACCTCAGCCGTGAAAGTCTAAACCATTTTGTCTTGATATGACTATCGATGTAATGGTCAGGTCAAATCTGATTACACCATTGAATAGCCAGGGACAAATTCAAAGAAACTTTCGTCATTTTGATAACTAGTAGATGCTCCCATAATTGTTATCCCCTTTTATTATTGAATTGATGAAGTGACTCACCGTATGATACTTGGTTCACATGCATGATTGAATAGTGCGAGAGTAGGAAAAAGCCCAATTCCAATGGAATCCATTCGCTGTGTCCTCTCTTCGGCACTTGTGCGGGCAAAGTTGTAATCAGAACATCTCAGTTGATTTATATCATGTACGTTACAAGTCATCAACTGACAATGTCTCAGAATTAGTCGTCCAATGAAGACCTCTTCATCACGCAGAACTTTGTCATTTGTTCCGAAAGGGAAAAAGTCTGTTTTTTTCAAGATACGTAGCAAGTATACTGCTTTATTGAGATATATGTGATCTCGTGACTGTTGATCAACATTTCTATATAAAAATATCATATTATCATAATCGTCAGAAAGATAAACTTCTTTTTTAGTTAAACCTCGGTAATGCGATTCCAAGTTATTCAACAGTTTATCTTTTTGCTCATCAAAAAATTCGAATCCTCTCTGAGTGAGAATTCTTAAGGACATTAACTTATCTAAACTGCTGATGAGGGTTGGATAAACTAGACATTCAATTTTATGGAATGATGTATCTCCTCGTTTCTTACAATCATTGCTACAGAAGACAACGTTTGTGCATGTTGAACAAGGGACGATACATTCACCAGCATATACAAAACAAACTTGGCAATGAGTCAAACTGCGATCCTTGTCTATCAAAGCTACATAGGGATCTTCTTTAACGATAAGGGTTCCCACTGAAATATCCTGTTTAGCGACTGCATGTCTTCCTAAATGATCATCAAATTTTATATCAATCAATGGACTGGCGGCAGGATACTGTTCACTTCCCTTAAACTCATCAATATCTGAAAACATTCCTGACTTTGATGTCGAAGCTGTAGCTTTTTCTTTTTTATTTCTCTTGCAATATTTGAGAGCTTGGATTTTATTATGGAGTTCTTCTCCCGTTAAATTGCTATTCTCAGTTAATAATTTGAGGGCTTCATCATAATATATGTCGGCCGTTTTGAATTCTCCACGAGCTTCATAGCACTTTGCTTTTCTCCATAATATTCTATATTTATATAAAATTGGATATTGTCCGATTTCCTCAAGATACATTATATCTTGTAAAACTCTGTCATATCTTTCAAGCTCCATGTTGATCGTTGTTCTATTTCCTATGAGCATGCAGAAAATTTCTAAAGCTTTGTCTGTAACAGAAAAAGATAATTATGAACATATTCTGATTTTTGTGATTAAAAAAAGGCTTCCAGTTTTTCCGCAAAACATCATTATATAACTTATTGTCGAGTTCAAATACAAAAACAAAGAGAGAATTTCTATTTAGTAGTAGATTAAACCATGCTTTTC
>NW_019290894.1:0-80005 GCF_000500325.1 Leptinotarsa decemlineata | reverse complement strand
AAAATTATAGAGCTTCAACATATTTTGGACGAACAACAGAAAAAGTGACTTCATCTTTGAGTAAATAAGATATTAAAATTGTTTATAGAACAGGTAATACATTGGGAAAGTAAGTTGAAAATAATAAAGACAAACATCCAAAGTCTATAAATCAGGAGTATATAAATTGAATTGTGGAACTTGTCCTAAGGTATATATTGGCCAAACCAGCAGAACATTCAAGAATCGCATCCACAACCATCACATGAGCTATGTAAATAAGAAAACAAGTTCAACATATTCAAATCATCATTTAGAAGAAAATCCTATTTTTAACGGAGATTTCGAAATTCCACACATAGAAAATTGAGGTTTTGAGCTAAATCATTTGGAAGTAGCGGAAATTATGAAACTAAAAAATTCAAACATTTTACTGAATGGTCAACTGGATTCAAATAGTTCACCATTACTGAACTTGTTTTCTTAGAAACCTTTGTATTTTAGACTTCATGGACATATTATTATTGATGTAAAATTGATATATGCTCTAGGTGATCATAATTGAGGATGTACCTTAGGTATATAAAAGTTGAGTTCATGCTCTAGGTAACTATGATCGAGTAAGAACCGGAGTAGGTAGTTCTGACTGGTGATTACGTGGGGTATATAAAAATTAGAGTAAAGAATTAACTTTAAGTATGTTATTCGCTACGAAAAAGCTACTGTGAAGAAGAAGAATGAGAACGTCACAGAAAAAAGCAACAAAAAAAAATTAAACAATATAAGAAATAATGGTAGACATGTCTGAAACAACTGGAACAAAAAGGTTGGAGGAATAAAACCGCAAAAATTGTATTCGATTATTCAGTGGCATTGCTAATTTTTACAACAATTGTGTTCGTGTGTATGGAAAACTATAAGATGAAAATGAGGAGATTGCTATTTTCACACTATTTTTAAATTATTTCAAATTGGTATAATTTATCAACAAAATTTCTTCTTCATAGGTAGAAATGAAACCTCTGGTGTAAAATCAAACTATTGAAATCACTTTTTCCACACCAGAACAAGAAAAATGTATCTCGATGCGCGTTTCGCTAATCAAGTTAGCATCATTAGATGACTAAAACTGTTATCTCCTGATGATGCTAATTTGGTTAGCGAAAGGTGCATCGAGATACAGTATTTTTGTTCTGTTAACTTATTGGGAGTAGATTCCATCAAAAACCCAAAGAGACCTCGCAGGAATATGAGCAAACATAAAAATACTCATTTATTTAGCCTTATCTCAAGTTAAAAAAATATAGAACAGATTGTGTCACCTTCAGTAACGGTTTAAAGACAGGAAAATGCGACAAGTAATGGAGTTATATCAGCATTTATCTATTATTTCACTACTACTAACTGCCCTAGAATTCGGGGCTTTGAAAAATGTTCGGTAAAGTGACTTTTTTCGAAAAACCAAGACTGCGGACGAAGCTGCTGACTCCCTCGCAAGGCATGGAGCTGCGAGTAGTTTCATAGGACCAGAACATGTCATTCGCATTGCTTTAGGCTTTTCAAACAACACTTGGACTGCAAAAGAAGAGCTGCAGATTTTTGGTAAATTGTACTAGAATTGGTCCAATCTAAGGCATTTATACATTCCATGTCACCAACCAATTGTTAAATTACATTACATCAGGGATGACCTGCGTTGTCTAACAGGCTTACTCACAGCTCAGTGTCGTCTGAATCATATACGGAGACTTGAACTGTCGGAAGACAATGCGTGAAAAATGATGAAACAGCAGGCCCTGCTGCCTAAGGACACAGATTTTCAGAGTTTGGCAGAGTTTCACTGTTACCATCTGACCTGAAAGGACAGCTAAGGACAAGCTAAGAGGAGATAAAAAGGTTTTTACTTGGTGACAAATAAATTAAATGAAATGGTCTACTGTATAGAACTAACTCCACGTAGCAGGCCACTAGAAATCTACGTAGAAAGACTGGCTCGGTATAAGGCTGTATAATGGGTAAATCTCCACATTAGAATATCAGGATCAAGCAGATGAGTTTTCAGAGATGTAGTAACTTGATGAGATTACCTATCGTGATTAGAGGTGCTACTAGAAAAGATTTAAAAGCAATTAAGTATGCGAAAATTATGTGGTGAGATGATTGAATTATTTGTATTTGAAGGATTATACACTACAGGTATTTTTATCCTGTATATTTGAACTTTTGAAGGAATGAGAGAGAGACAGTGTTCTAAATGGATCGAGATTATACTAGAAAAGATGTAAAAGTGTCCATCAAGGTGTGCTAGTGAACTAACTGAATTAATTGCGTGTTATTGAAATATAACTAAACAACTTTTATGTTTCGACTATGGAATACAGTTATTGATCAGTAAATAAGCACTTACCTAAAAGAACTCATAGGTCTAACATTGGGTGTACATGGTACTAATGACAATTGGACCATGATAGTAATAAATAAAAAACAATTGACAAAAAACAAAGTAATTGAATGGGTAGTATGACGAAACACCTTATAGCTGTTTCGACACACTGTGTCATCTTCTGAGCGAGTTATAAACTCGCTGTTAGCATTGAATGTTAGTGTTGTGTAAACTGTAAAATATTATCTTCACCCTACCCATTCAATTGAAAATGAATTTACACATATCAGAAGCCGATACTGTAGAACAAAAACAAATAAATTGGCGGACCTAATTAGGAATCTAGTCGCAACTGTTATAGGGAGAGACTGATATTTCAATTCTAAAACAAAGCAAAAAAACAATGGAACACGACAATGTTATCCGCAAATACTGTAAATTTACCACATATGTCAATATTCAATAAATTATTGATATTTACTAAGAAAAGGGTGGGACCTGGAAACTTAAGGAACACCATACTTAATGCACTCTTCATCAGAATAAGAAGACGTTTTTGCTATTTGATTGACCTGGTTTCATTTATTTGGATACCCAAGAAGGTTCATATAATTTTTACTATTGCTTAAGGTGATTGAATTTGAAGTCTCTTATTTAACTGCTTCAATTGATGACCTATTTATTTTGTAGAAATTCATATTGAATATAGAATAAAGAAAATAACTTTTGTGTAATTCCTACTAAGTTTATCATTTGTTAAGACCGGTTTCGGTCTAAGTAGAAATTAGACAAAAGTTATTTTTTTAATTTTATATTCGCCTATTTATCTTGAATATAATCTAATAAGTTTTTGCTTTGTTCCAAATATCTTGGTCTCTCTAACATATGGATGCCTAATCTCATAATGTCTAACAAATATGGATCTCCAATTGAAAGTTCATCATCAGATTGTAGTATTATAAATAAAAAGTATTGGTCCAAATAATTTCCCGTAGAACTTTCCCAAACATCTCTAAGACCTTCGATCTCACTGTACAAATATAACAGTTAAAACAAACACACAGCTTCGAGAGCTGTGTGTCTGCCTTAAGAGCAAAGTGTTACAGTTTTGGTATGGTGTATTTTTTCTGTGTGAAATGTATGTGAACGCCACTGAAAATCATTTTCATAAAATCAATTAAAACTTTTTTTCTCACAGTGATGAGAAGCTAATCTTTAATTAATATATGTATCATCGATTTCAAGTAATAAGATAAACTCAAGTCAAAAATCTTTCAGTTATAAAAATTTAATTTTCTGTAGTCATTTTGTGACATTGAGTTTTTTTCACGATGAGAGAAGGTGAAACTGGTACAAAAACATTGAAATTAGGTATAACAATAAATAGGTATTCAATTATTTTGGATTTGGCAAAAATAACCAAGTTTTAATTGTTTCAAAATATTTTATATGCCAAATATACCAATACCAAAAATATATTCACAAGGACAACATTATATTCCTCATAAATATCCAAAAAACTGTGCGTAGTATGGTACTTGATGTTTTTTCCAATAAAATTATAATGTATAAACAACCTACCCACCAATACAGCTCACATAATACTTGTGTGTAGCACTTCTCAGGGGCCAGAGGAACGCTACGTTACAGTGGTACAAAAAAAAACTAATATTACTAAGGATAAGATGGACCCATACCTTGTCAATATCCGGTATTATTTTTAAAGCATCGTAAAGTTTCTTTCAAACACCACTTGTACATAGTACAGAGGTGCAAAAATGTAATTGTGGAATAATGCTTGTATCGTAATCGAAATTGCCTGATTCACTATTGAAAAGCTTATTAATTTGTGTATGAAGTATATAAAATATGTATTTAGGTGCTTTGGTTGCTGGTTATGACACAATCTCACTTTGTTAGCCACAACCTTCACAACTTTATAATTTTTATGAAATTTCAACTTATTATTACTGTTGAAAACAATGTGAGTTTTGAAATGAGAGTCTAATTCCAAATAAATTGAAGAGACCAGCAAAAATTATACAAAACAAACTAAAGAATGTGATAGAACTGACCGAAACGTGATGAAAATCCATTATAAACATATTCAAAATAAACACTACTGTGAGATTTTCACTTGAAATTTCCATCAGTTGTTTGAATTCTGATGACTATTATTATCTGATGTCAGGAAGTATATTGCATAGTGAAACACTTGTCGAGATTTTGGAAATCTCACATTGAAGTGTGTTTTTTTTAATACAAAACAAACCGCAACCATGCACTTTTTACACCCCAAATGTAACTGACATTTGTAGCCTTCTTCACCAATATTACCAAAATAAGTTAAAAAAATGTGAATATTTTTCAAAGATAAATGAAATAACTAACATTACTGCAAGGTTTTCATCCATAATCAATATTTAGTCTTTTGACCACTTACTGTTTGACGTTTGAATACTGTCCAACTATGGAATAGTTGATTTGCAAAATGAACACATTTATTCTTCACATTTTTTACCGACTACTCAAGACTCAGACTTATGAAATAGTCTTTAGGAGCCAGTCATTAAAATGGTAGAAAAATATGAGTAAAAGCAATTTGTGCCACAGAAGAATTAGTCACCTCAAACAAATTTCATTAAATTTTCAAACACAATAGGCAGATAAAAAATGTATGTGCAGATTCAATTCTGTTTCACTTTGTGAAAAAATGTATCAGTTTCGAATTATTAAGCTGGCAATACAATACAGTAAAGATAATCAAAAAGAATTTTGTTTCTGACCTGAATAGTGAGGACAGATCAGAATTCCATGGTTGAAATGTGGAAGAGCTTCCATGAATTCACTTCTGACATGAAATTTATTTCACAAACTACTTTCATTAAGAGCAGTCTTCATGTCATTGGCGCTTTCTTGAACTAGATGCAAACCCTCCTGACAGAATTTTCATGAAGTTCTTTAAGTAGTATGTCTTCCTTTGAATTTAATGGAGGATTTCCTTCATTTTGAGCTTGAGCCATTATAATTCCATGTTGATTTTTGAATACCCTTGTGAAAAATCACTCAAAAATTTCTAATCATAATGACCGAATAGTTAAGATGCATGTATTTTTTTATCTTACTGGTAGCATCGGACTTGAGTCACTCAATAATTCTCAATAAACATCTCTCTATCATGACTGAACATAGGTACTAGAAACTGGCGTCAATGACGCCATTTTCTTTTACTTGAAAGTAAAACGTGAAAATTATAGTTGAAGGCGTTTATCAGTTGCCTTATTCATTTTGATTGCCTTTATTATTATCCAATTAACAATTTGATTTGTTATATTTATTCATGAAAACATTTTCCGGACACAACTACTGAAAACTGAAACAACTGCACGCATTTCTTGTGATGGCCAAAACAGAACAGAAGCTTGAAAATGAAACGATGGCATTTTGAAAATTAGACAAATAATGAAAACAAAAATATACTATCACGGATTAGAAAGAAAAAAATATTACCGTTATTTTGGGGACAGTACCGCATTCCTCTATTGTAATGCTCGAGAGCTCTTCTGTATTCCTTTTTCTTGAAACATTCATTTCCCATGTGCTTCTCAACCACTGATATCATCAAATCCTTTCCCTCAAGAGGTTTTATAGGTAAAGGCCGCTTCATCTTCTTTTCATAAATTTTTCTTAAACTTACTTCTTCCTTTGCAACTGGAAGTTGCTGCCTGGAAGTTCCTGCCTCTGCCATCTTCACTGCTCAACTTCCTACTTCAAACAAACAATAGAGTTCCCGGGAATTTACTATTTATCTTTCCCTCTCGCTAACTCATAAGTGCGCACTATCGCGCGCATTACATTTTGAACATTATTCAAGGACGGAAATGGGGCATTTTTTCATTTTTTCTTCGAAACTTCTTGAACAGCACTTCACAAAAAAAATTCATGAATGAAAAATATATGTACTCATAAAAACATTGATGAAATTCATAAATTGTGAACAATTTTCTGTTTTTCACTACCTGCGAAGTTGAAAACATCGTTAATCTATTCTATAAAACTCAATGATATGAGTAGTATTCAGTTCTGATATGGTTTTCATTTATTTTCATTAACTTCAGAGATAATCAACAATTAGGGAAATAATTTTTACATTTTCTTGTATTTTCACAGTTTACCGCGATAAGTTTTGGAAATTTAGGTATGATCNTCGGGATTAGTAGGATCCTTGTGGGGTTTAGGGATTAGAATTGTGTTAGCCTGTTTCCAGGCGTTTGGAAAGTAGGCGTGTGCGAGACACGCATCTAGGATGTGTTTGATGAATGGGATTGCTGAGGCGGGGAGGTTTTTCAGAACACGGCGGTTAACCGAGTCTGGTCCAGGAGCGGTATTTCTACCACTGTGGATAGAGTTGAGGATGTCTTCCTCGCTGAATGGGGATCTTAAGGGACAGTTGGCGTCGAGGGGGATTTGACCTGGGTGCCTGCCCAACTGCGCCGGCACCTGTTGGTGAATGAGGTTAAGAAATAGGTTATCGAATTGTGGGTCTTTAGGAAGACGGAAGGTTTTTTCGAGATTTTCACGGAAGGCTTCGGCTTTGTCGGAAGGGGTGGACTGAAGAGCTACGCATTCATTCGTATTTATACTTTTAGAGGGTGGTGGGGCTGATGGTATGGACGATGTATGGTGTCGATGCGAACGCTCACTGCTGATTGGTCCATACTTTTGGTGAGTCGTTCTGATTAGTTCATACTGTTACTAGTTGTTCCATCAGTGACCACTTGTAATGAACGATCACTGACGAAGCTGAAAAACCATAAAAACAAAATATCAGGCAAGTTATCTTTTTCCGCATTATTTGACATCATATTACTTCATTAAATTGGATACTTTCATTATTGAAATGCACTCTGAAACAGGAAAATTATTTCTCCTTATTCATAGCTTCTATTATTGACCATTCACGCTGAAGTATTATTTTTTATTAATTATACAAACCTCCTACCCTGTAGTTATTAAATCGCTTGGAATTATTTTTAAATTAAGTTAAATGCTTTGTATGCAAAATAGATCTGAAATATTTTGACTCTTTGTATCATTAAGAATTATGCTGATTTCTAAACCAAGATAAATGAACTCACCACAATGCATATTGCTTTCAGCAAGGTATGCCATTTTCTGAGAAGAGTCAATTTTGGCTTTCTGTATTTGCTTTAAGCGATCTAAAATGGTTCATTAGTTATGGTTTTTGTTTCTTCATTACAGTATTTTCTTTGTGCAACTTCTGACGTGCCTTGGATAAGGATTACTGGGATTTTTTCATCTTCATTTCATAATTCTCATGAGAGCATTGGAATTGTTGCTGTGCTGTTAGTGTGATAACTGCCTCACTATATATTTTCAATTTGAATTCTGAAAATACCGTTTCAATATTCAGGTATGTAATTCTCAACTCTAATTAAATTGTTGGGTGTTCGTGTTTAACCCAAAATGCACCAAATTGTTTTTAACTGTTACCAAAAAAAAAAAGTAGAAAAGGAATTTGTTTTTGTTAGGAAGATCATTTTAATACATAAATACCTCACATCTATTTGAAAGTAATAAAAAAGGCACTTTTGCCTATTAATGAACAGAGTGGACAAACCGTTATTTTCTAAACATACTAATTCACTCAAATATATTAGTACATTTTTATTTCTCATTGCTTCAAACATTTGAATTTGAACAATTGGACTTCAGAAATGTTTCGAATCGAATTTGATAAAAAACAAAGTCTTTTTCTTATTGAAATATTCCTTCACTATGAGCAAGTCTACCTGTATTAAGAATTACTTGTGTCTGCTGTAATAAAACTTTCCCGAACTGAAGATTTCTTCATTCAAACCCCAAATTTTAAATGCTTCGGTTGATAACATTTAAGAAGTAGTTCAGACCCTGTACGGCCAATCGCACATAATTCGTGACGTTATACTAGCTTTAGACAAACGTGCAGTTTTAATGTTGCGTATTTTGATAACGCCAAGTTTTTGCCATTGTATTCTGGATGAGCATTATCAAAATATATTAAAAATGCACAAAACTAGATTGGACTAAACGACCTTATTTTCATTCACAGGGTCAATTCGTCGGGTAACCCTGTTTTCAACTGCCGAGTGCTGACGTTAAATGCCTAAAATAAGAGAAAAGATCATGATAGACTTTCTCCAACATCTAACTTATTTTCGAAATAAGTATGCTTATCAAAAAAAACTTAATAACTTGTACCGACTTTGAATACTCTTTTTTTTTCTTAAGCCCTTCTAAGCAATTTTCACATAGCCTCTTCATAATTTCAATTTGATATAGGGTCAACGAGTTAGTTATCCGACCAGTTCCTGTTTTCGACTGCTGTGTGCTGACAGCAAATGCCTAAAATAAGAGAAAGGATCATGGTAGTCTTTCTCTAATATCTAACTTATTCTCGACCAACCGTCATCGACTCACTTCAAAACGTTCAAATTGGTTGTGTGAAAATTCACCTGTTAATTCTAGCGCGAAAGTCAAACAATGCAGTTTGTTTCTAGCACTTGGTTGATTTTTGTAGAAAATTTCTGGTGGAACATGTCGGTGAAAATGAGCAGTGAGAGTAATAAAATATCATTTTTCAACTAGTGTTTTGTTATTTCGAAACATTACATGACTTGTACATATATAAAATATTATTTAAATTGATTTTCCAACAAATATTACTTGAACATAGGGTGATTGGATAACAGGAGTTGAAAAGCTGAAAAGCTTTGATCTGTCCTTTTTCAACCGACTGGTCGAGAAACGAAAAGGTATATACAACGATGAGTCAAGTTTTTGACCATTAACATTGTTTTACTTCAATTTATTTCGACGTGACCACCATATTTTTGGTGTTTAATTTCATTAGAATTTTATTCACAGAGATGCTTTCTAGAGTAAATATTGCTAAATTTGTATATCCACTCAAAAAACTGACCATTTGGATACCGTTGAGAAAGTAGCAAAAGGTTCAGGAAAAATTATTTATCTGAGGACAAAAATCCTGGGCAAACATTTTTTAAATTGTTATCGCGAAATAAGTTTAAGGGTAGCCAAATGTATAAATAAGGCTCGTGCACTTATTAGGAACATGGTTTCGTGATTTGAAAGATAATTTATCATCTAATATTTAAATCAAATTATGGAGAATCCTAGCAGAATAAGTCTGAGTTTACAGTAAATGTCATAATTCGGGGATGGGCTCCTAAGGGGTATACAAATCTGTATAATGAAGAATTGGGTCAAAAAAATAATATAACAGTTCTGATAACATTTTCCGCCAATGGAAAATTAGCTTCTCCGTTAGTTGTATTTCCTTATGTAAGACCACCCCGAGCTTTGGTAGCAAGTATGCCTGATCACTGGACTTTAGGGAGGTCGGACACGAGTTGGAAAAAGGGAGACGTATTTTTAAAGAACATCGTCCATGATTTCAATAAGTGGTGACAGGAAAACAAAATCCAAAAGCCAATTATTTTGTCTCTAGATGGGTACAATTTACATATGACTTTGCCTTTGTGTGAGTTCTGTGATAGTAATGGAATAATACTTTATGCACTTCCGTCAAATTCAACTCACATTTTGTAACCTGCAGATGTCCTTGTTTTTCGGCCATTAAAATCAGAATGGCAATAAACCCCGAGTCAACAAATTAAATTTTTGTAAATTATTTCACGAGAAAGACTAGATAGTCAAGAAGATGCTCTGAGTTACTCTCAAGGTTCTTCCTGGCAGCCAATGACGTCCTGGATTATTAACGTGGTTACTTTTGATATTTTATTTTTTTATGTTCTGTGAGTTTACTGTAACTTTTTTTTGTTCCTTTGGTTGGATGGAAGATCAATATCTGCGATGATTTATCATAGGCAGATATTGAATCCTGCCATTTTATTGGTTGCAATTGTATGGAACCGTCAATAAGTTCCATTATTATTATTATTATTCCAAGTTCTGTGGCATCGCTTTAAAACAAAAGAATTGGGATGTTCTGTGATTAGACCGCGAAAAACAAAAATCGTTAATATTTAATTGAAGAACAGGTTATGTCTTAGTGTGTCTTTAGGGTTTCTGTATAGTTTTTAATTTCCAGGATTTTCCGATAATCAAATATTTATTTCACAAAATTATGAGTAACGTTAGGGAAATAGTAAATGGTAGTATGCTGCTTGCTCATATCAACAAAAAAGTGAGCCTTACGGGATTTGTTAAAGAAAAGGCACCTAATGGATTGTGGTTTGAAATGAAAACACCAGATGATAAAATTGTAAGAGTAACAGTGAAGACGCCTATCGACAGTCAGTTAGAGGGTTATGTTGAGGTAAACCAAACCTTAATCGTTTCTTGGTTTTTGAATAATCCGATGGGTTTCATAAAATAATTCAGGAGCCATATATTCTGTTTCCAACTTGCTAATTTAACAATAAATCAGTTGATCACAAGCCAACATGTCGAGCGTAGTTATGTGTTCAATACATTTACAGTATGCAAACCCACAAATGTTCTTATGCTCAGGCAGATATTGAATCTGTGAGGTTGCATTCATCCTACACAATTGATTTATTCAAAACTGATGATGATTGTTATGTGTTTCTGATACCTATTTTTCTTGTATTTTTGAAAACTTTCCCGACTCCTTACCTCACACCCTATATTGACTACAAATAAAAAGAAGATTTTCACTCTTCCTCATTTCTAACTGAAAAGCTTTCAAAAACAAAAAAATACCAGAATTGAAAACAACTTTCAATCACAATTATCATTGTTTCCTCAAGTATTTTAGGACCTATAAAATATAGCATAATCCCTAATCAAAGTAAAGGTCATCATTTATGGAGATGTTTTAGGTACAAACACAACAGAAATGAAAAATTTGGATATTAAATTTGTAACCATCATTATTATTTTGGCGGAAAGTTTATGGCTACAAAATACAGGATAATTTGTTATTGAGAAAAGAGGATTTTCATTACTCACCTCAATCAGAATTTCAAAAATAATGGTTGTTATATGACAATATAACTTTCTCAAAAAATAAATAATTTTTGAAGGCACATACATCCTGCATATGGAAGCAAAAAATCAAAAATTGCATTCAAAATTCGTATTGTAACATGTATTGACATATGCATATTATGATTGATATTTATTTTCAGGTTCATGGTGTTTCAACCGGAAATGGAATAATTGCAGATGAATATTTAGTTTTTACCAATGAATATTTCAACGCAATAACTTACAACGCTGTATGTCGCCTCCTGCAGACAGTCCCATACATGTGGAAAACTTCATAAAATTTTAGTTTTTGATTATTTGAGCTTTGTGTTCATCTTTGATTTTGTAATAAAAATTATGATTCAGTAATACCTATCAATTAATGACTACTTCTAAAAATGCTATTCACAGACATTTCAGAAACACTCGATAACTTACAAGTTTTTCAGTATTCCCTGCAAGAAGCTCACACATTTCATTTTTTAAAGAGCTCCACAGAAAAAAGTCAAGGAGGATAAGGTCATGTGACCTGGCATGCAGTTTAATACAGCTATGCCTTCTACCCATTTATGATTGAACAATATGCCCTCAGAAGTAATGCTTGGCTTATCTGAGCATCTTGCAGCAGAGAGCAAGGAAAAAAGCAAGCTATTTATGGCAGGACTCCTTTGAAAAGCATTCGAGCAGTTTCGAAACGGACACAAAATTTTATTGAAAAAAGGATTGATGTCTTTGAGAACCTACTGAGAAATTATTAACCATTTTGCTACATATTGATTCGAATATTTGGTAGGTAATCAAGGACATCTTCTCTTACAAGTATCAAGACACCATCAATGAGATCGACAGAAAAGTTAAATTTTCAATGTCTAAGCCAAGCTTAGACAACGACTACCAGATGAGACTCGTCTCTGCCGATTTCACCGCATGATTACTAGTTGAAAGCAGGGCCTAAAAACGAAGCAAAGTGCTGTTTCGACTAGCCAGTCAGGGATACTAGACTGAACTATGAAAGTATTCCACACGCCACACAATTCTCCCCGGGGTTGAGCGGCATAGATAGAAATTTCGCCACACGCGAAGAAGTTATAATATCCCTCGCTCGCTTTCAAGCTGCTGGGCACTATACTACTTTTACATCTCATTTTTTTGTATTGCTCTACTGTGTCTAGTGTTTTTTATTTTCTTATACGTATGTATCTCCCTTCGATACAATCTTCTTTATAGTATCTTCTGATTTTGTGTGCTCCCCGCTATTTGTTTTAAGTCAGTTGAAATACAAATATTCACTTGAAATATACTAAAGGTGAAAGTAAGTTGCTCTATGGTGGTTTGTGATTGCATGTATTTCTTGCAATATATTGAAAAGTCTAGTTAAAATCTGAAATTCTCAGAGAGTATTAAGAAATGATGTAGGTATTCGATTTTTGGAACATAGTTTTATGATACAGCGAACTTTTTAGATTTGAAATGTCCTAAAATACCTGTATTGAGATAGAAAAAAAATAAACGCACGTTCATGTAGCATTTTTTTATATCTCAAACGCACCCAGATATGAATGAAAATTCAAATTATTGAAAGGAACAACTACATCATTGTCCATAAATCTTTAGACAATGACCAATGACTACATCTTGCGTTGAAACAAAATTTTTACAGTTACCTTGGAAAAGTAGCGCCAATTCATGATTTTCATTTATGAAAGTTCCCGTCGAGTCTGGTAGATGGCGACTGTTGGGGTTTTCTTTTTCTCGCGCTTTCACTGGTCACTTTTTGTAATCTTCTCTTTGGCTGTACCATTGTCTAAGTACTCCTCCCCACGACGTCTGTTAAAATGAACAGTTTGTTCATCAATACCCCAGTCAGGAAGGGGTACACAAGGCCAGAGCGGCATAGATGTCACTGACCTCTATGTCGTTAGCAAAACAACACCTTGAGATTTGAACCACTCGCCCCCATGGCGAAAGACAGTTTAAAGGGTACGGGAAGAGATTTTCAACCTGATCAAAGTCAAGACAAATCATTCTGTCTAAGTACTCTAAGTTATACATTACCGAATGTTAGGATATAATAATAATATGATAATAATTATTGTCTCTATTGTATTGAATACAAATAAGCATGAAAAGAAATTTTGAATTCAAACCCATAGCTATTTTACTCAACCGATAGGGAGCTTAATCAGTGTTGCCAATGATGAATCGTCAAACTACCTACAAGTGTGTCTGAAATACCCGATTTTTGCCAGCACCCTTGTCGATTTGAACGAAATGTTCGATACCTACGCTTTTATTTCTCAAGGCTCAATTTGCGAAAATTTTCTATTTCAAATGAAGAATCCGCAGAGAAGTGAATAAACTTGCCTATTGATACATGCAACAGCAAATTATTTTAGAAGAACTCCAGAACACAATTTCTATCTTAAAACTACACAATATTATAGATGTAAAATTTGGATCACTGGCGGACATCGATGTTTTGGAAGAGATACTTGTCTTATTGCATACTATACCGACTTTGTCATGGATGAGTTGAATTTCATGTCACGATGAGAGTACCTGCTTAATGACATATGACATGCATACGCTCATTTGTTTAGAAAGTACTTTTTCTTTCGTCTAATTCAATGTTTATGTGAAAGTAGTTGTTTCTAGAGGGTTTTTTTCCAGTTTGTATCTGAAAATAACTTCTATGCATGATTTATACATTTTTGTGACGAATTATATTTGAAAATATTTGCACATTTTTCGCATAACGACAGAGAATTATAAGATGGTTGTTCTAATTATTGGAGTCCTTGGTGGAATGATGTCCTCTCTATACTCTCGAATCATAAAATCATACCGGCTTGCCGCACTAAGGCAGAAATCTTAGCCGCACAGATGCAGAAGGCTGCCATTCTATTGCGCTTGTTCGAAGCACATGATTCTCGGACCCAATGATCACTTACCCCACGTTGTGTGGAGTGGTCATTGGTTGATAATGCTGGCTCGCCCTCCCGAATGTATCGGGGCTTCGGGGGATAGGGCCTGACCAGCGCACACTACGGTGATAATAATAATGTTTATGCACTAAATATAGATAAAAAGGTATACATAATTCTCATATAAAAAAAGGAGTAAATAAACAACGGCATCACAGAAGGAGGATCGTCGAATGGTTGTTCCTTGTACGTGAGATAGCCATATCAGTAAATAATAAAAAATTAGTACATATGAGGTAAGTTGAAATATATCATTAGAAGTAATATAAAATTAATGTTGAAAAATTATTAAAATAAGTCTGAATAATAAAATAATGTTTACGATCGGGCAAAAATTTACAGTAGTTCAGCGACAATAGTTATTTACGGTTAAACGCAAAATACATTCTGTATGTGATAAAGTGACCAACGTTTAGAAAATAGTGTTAACTAGTATGAAATGAGATAAATCAGTACAGAATGATAAAAAATAGCTCAAGTAAAGTAATTATGTTACATGAAAGATTCTGAAAATAGCCGCTATGATATTACAGTTTGTTTGTCTTGTATGTTTTTTGTTTTTTTTTTCTGGGAGGGGGGCGGTTTATAGGGGGAATTTTGTTTATGTAGTTTTTTTAAAATTATGTTGATTACCCAGTTTATGGAAAAATGATCATTCGGTGAGCAAAATCCATTGTTTAACTTTTATTATTAAGATTGTCTTTGATTACATCGGGTATTATCTGATATCTCTGTTTCTTGTGTGGTAGGAGTGTTCAGCTAGGATTATCTGAATATTTCGTTTTTGAATATTATTTAGAATACTCATACAAAATAATTGCCTATATCAGGGACCTGTGTGTCTCTGAATTTTTAAAATCCACCATCTATAACTCCTCTCCATTCGATTATCCCGTATGACAACTGAGACTGAACAAGTGCAGAATATAGAATTTTCAAGTGGTTCATAGGACGTTTCTGAGATATTGGAATATAGAAAGTGTACCTCTCATCTTTCTTACTGTTTCTTTCATTTGTAAGTCCCAACGAAGGTGTCTTTCAATTGTTACCCCTAGATATCTAATTGAGTCACTTTCAGTTATATAGTAATTATTGTTAATATTGAGTTGTCCAATATCGGGCAATCTATTGAAGTATGACGTGAATAGTAAGTAATTTGTTTTATCGAAGTTAATTTTGAGTTTGTTCTGTCGAAACCAACTTTCGATTGCTAGAAAATCTTCTTCTACTCATAACTTGAGTTGTTCCCACGTAGATCCTGTGTATAGGATGGCAGTGTCATCAGCAAAGCTCAAAACCTTGTCTTTTGTATGAAGGAGCAGTTCATTCAAGTAAATTGTGGAAAGAACGGAGCCTAGCACAGTTCCTTGAGGTATCCCAAAGCCCACAGTTTCTGGATTACTCATTGTATCACCTATCCTGACCCTCTGTTCACGATCATTCAAATAACTTTTGAAGAGTTCATACGTTGTTACGCGAATACCAATGTTTTCCAGCTTTTCTAAAAGTTTAGGGTGACTTACTGTATCAAAGGCTTTAGAGAGATCGATAAAAATGCACAATGTTGGAATCTTTTTGTCTAAGGAATCGTAAATTTGTGATGTAGGTTGATATATTGCATCTTTATGCCGATCTTCGCTCCCTAAATTCATATTCTTCATTAGTGATCTGTTTATATTTATTTGTAAATTTCACAAGACGCCTCTACATGATTTTTTCAATTATCTATTTATTTCAACGGTAAAAACAACATTATAATAAGGGCATGATTAGATATCTAGCGGGCACCCTGAGATAGGTTAGGTTAGGTTAGGTCCAAAGTGAGTGGGTCTATTCGACCCTCCACCGCAACCCACCCTGAGATAGGTGTTATCTTATTTTTTGAGTATCTTCTATTTGACTCTAAGTAAGATCTCTTCTAGGTTTAACACGTTCATCAAATGTTTCGTTTGCAAATGATCAAATATTATTTTTAAACATTGCCTGGACCTCAACTCCCCAACGAGATAAGACACCATCTTTTGAAAACGAAGGCATTTCTGTTTAATTCCACGAATGATATTAATATTCGGTTCAGTTCAATCTGATTAAACGAAAACAAGAAATACCAATTAAGATGTCTACGAAAATCTCGTGCAAATTGTGCCTTCTGAAAGAGATTGAAATTTTTGTCCTAACCGAAATTCACGATCATGTATCATTAAAATTCGTACTCCTTGTTTATTAATGCAACTTTATCGAAATATGTTAATTTGGACCCACTCAAATTTTAAGCTGGAATCATTGGATATATTATCATATAAATTATCAGTCAGTGCCGGCGTCAATGATGAATAATGATGGCCAAGAGTTCTTAAAAAAGAAAAATAATTATCGGTGTCTGGAAGAAACGGTGAGGACTTTATTGTTTTTTTGATTTTGGTCCTAAAGGCTGATACACCAAATTAGATATCGTTCGGTATCTAATTTGAACTCTGCGAAGTATGAAATGCCCATCTCTCATGTTTCAAACTACAAATGACCCTTGCAATACTCTCCCAAGTTGATTAAAAATATCATTTATTCATGCTGGACAAATAAAATGGCATTGTTACCAAGCTATTTAAAGTATGTAATTCATCCACAACTAATTCACACGTCATTCGCATTTTCACATTTATTGCAATTTTTTCTGCATGACGTGTCAGTTTTCTAGAAAAAAAATCTGATTTTCACTTGCCAGCATTTTTCGTTCGATCTTTTCATTTCTCATAACTTGTATCTCTTTTGTGTGAGTAATGTTTCCTCTTCTGTTTTTTTTGAAACGGCCTGCCAGACTGTTCGTCTACTAGTGCGTTTTCTTCATATGATTAAGTTCCATCTGCATTTTTCCTGTGCTTCCTTTTCCCTTTCTGTCTTATCTTCATATATTTTCTATATTTTTGTGTCAACTGGCAAATGAATTTTGTTTTGTAATACCCACCTGGTCTTCTTCCCACATTGGATATTTTTCAAACTTTCTTTATCTTTATAAGAAAATTATCGCACTTCCATCCAGCCCTTTTCTTACTCTAGCTCAGCTAACGAACAGCAAATCTCAAAAATCGAGACTTATATGGACCGAGGATTAACGAGGACTAACTTTACAACGTGCGATTTGCCATTTCTGCTTATGACGTTATATATGCTGATATTTTTGTTTTTCAATGTTATTTTCACAATTGATTTCGAATAAATATATTTTACTGTATTTTCTTTATTTCGATAATTCGTTGAGAGAATTGTCTTTAGAAGAAAACTAACTTGATGTACGACTCTGCTTTACATTAATTTAATTTACTGATCTAGATCAAGTTTTGCAGTGAGCAAAAGTCAACGTGGAAGTTCAATAATCTTGTCATTATAATAATGATTTTCTTGTTTCGCCCATGACAGGAATGAAGGAACAGTTATTTGCGGGGATTTTTTAAAGGCGATAAACCATTCGAGAACACTCTTCCGAATTAATCTACGCTGTTTAACTCAAGGATATTTAACTACACCAAGAAGAAATATTTGTATTTCACACAAAGAAACATTTCATAATTTTTGAATTTAATTTTTCACTTATTCAGTTCGTTGTTCATTCATGAACAGACAAAACCAATTCATAAAGGAATAAAATAAAAAAATTATCTCAATTACAAAATTCTGTGAATGTACAAAGTGATGTTATCACTTTGTGTGTGATGAAAGTGATGAAAGTAAGATTGCAAATATCAGAAGAGAATTGAGAGAGAGAGAGAGAGAGAAAGAGAGAGAGAAAGAGAGAGAGAGAGACAGAGAGAGAGAGATTTTATTCTATTTTATTTCTGGACGAATGTATACATGTCATGAATTAAATATTTCTATAATTCTATTTCATACACCAACAACTCCGCAACCGTTAATCCAAATTTAAAACAATAAAGATCATTGTATGTATAGAGAATTGAAATATATCTCGAGCGAAGGATTACAAAAGTTGATAGTGCTCTCTCTGCGGCGAGTATTGTCACACCATTGGCTATTTCATCAAAAAGTACTAAAAATGATCCCTTCTCATAAAAATTTTGTCCAACTTTCATATCTTGCTCTGTTCAGAAGTTGAAAGGGACATCAAATCAGTTACAAGGAGTAAGTTTCAAGTAAAACTTGTCACACATATTGCAGTAATTTTTTGTTACTCAGCAGATAATGTACGTTGTCCCTTTTCAAATAATCAGAAGTTTTTAAAAAGGTAAAAAGTTATTTTTCGAAAGTGAAATATAACAGATATTTAAATGACAAATTACATCAGATATGCGATCAAACATTTATTTCTCTACAATTCATCTGACATAAACGTTTTAGTCAAACCTTTGTATACAGACTATCCATATACAAGGTCAAACTGTGAGTGTAGAATCGTGATAACCATACTGTAGATGAAATATGCATATAAATAAAAAAACACTCTACCAATTCAAGATAATCTTCAAATATTCGCAGACAAAATAAAAGTTATCAAAACGTATCGGTGTTTGTTTCATTAAATTAGACCTGAAAAAAATTGTGTCTTGAGGTAATATTCAGTAATTTAACACCAAACCATTAATGTCATTTTCAAAAGGCCTATTTATTTCAACGGTAAAAACAACATTATAATGAAAAAGAACCAGGTGGAGACTGGAACAATCGTAAAATATTATGAGCGGAGTTAGGACTTGATCTAAAATTGAACATTACTGCTGGTTCATATCATAATATAACTCATGGTATGAATATTTTTTTTTGTCAATCAGGTCCATAGAATTGGTCCACATCATTGTGTTAGGAATCACACGTTAAAATGTAAGACCTCGTTAGTGGATTATCTTAGCGACTGGAGAAATGAACAGGAGAATGGATTAACGGGGTCTCTCAGAAACAGGACGTGAAACAAATTACAGTAATATCAAAGTTTTACGAACAGAAAAAAATATTTCCAAACATCTTTTTTTGAAATGGTCGAAATCAATATGTCTTCTGATTCTTTCAATGAAAAAAACTGTTATTGAGAATCTCTGCAACACAGCAACATATACAATAGTAATTTACTGAAACTACACCAAAAACATAATAATCATGAAAATTCTGTGAATCAATAACTCTCTTTTTTGAATTAACGAGTATCCTAACAAATCATCATGCTTCATTGAAATATGACATTTATGTGACAGTATGACATTGCCAAACGAAAAAAAATCCTACACGTTTCATTTCTTTTCGTCACTTTATGTGTTTAGTTCATTGTTTTATACATCAACAACCGATGAAAATGTTGAGAAAGTGAAGACAGTTGTTATGGAGAATCGTCGAATCACTATTAGAGAAGTTGCTGAGGATGTCAGCATATCGATTGGCTCATGCTATATATTTTTTTAAAGAAATTTTACGTGTGGCAGCAAAATTCGTTTCAAAATTACAGAATTTTGACTAGAAAAACAGTTAAATGGGCATCGCTCAGGAATTGTTGAATGACGTCAACGACGATCCAGATTTGCTTGAAAGGGTCACAAATGGTGACGAATCATAGGTATATGGTTATGACATCGAAACCAAAGTCCAATCGTTCCAATGGAAGAGCCCAGGATAGTCAAGACCAAAAAAAACGCCAAGTTCGATCAAATGTCGAAGTTTTGCTCACTGTTTCCTTCGATTACCGTGGCGTGATACATCAGGAGTTTTTGCCACATGGTCGTACGATCAATAAGTATCATTTTGAAATTATGCGAAATTATGCGAGAAGTAATACAAAGAAAACATCTATTATTATGGAAAAACAATTCATGGCTTTAGCAAATTGATAATGCACCTGCTCATGCACTTGTCATTGACTAATCGTAACTTTTTGGCCAAAAAGAACACCGTAATCATGCCACCGTGTGCACCAGATTTGCCCCCCAGCGACTTTTTTATGTTCCCAAGATTGAAGAGACCATTGAAAGGACGGCGTTTTGCGACGATTGAGGAGATAAAATCCGAATCGCTCAGAGAGCCCAAGGACATACAGAAAAGTGTATATCAAAACTGCTTTGAAGATTGGAAAAAACGCTGAAACACAAGGTGTATTATATCCGAGGGGAAGTACTTTGAAGGGGAGTAAATAGAAATTGATGAATAAGATATTTGTTGATAAAAATAAGAATTCACTTTATTTTTTGAACAGAGTAGTATTATTAATAAATTCTTGTTTTACTCCTAAATATTTCTCGTCCCAACCTCGTTACCTTTGCCTATTGAATAATTGCAAAGAAAACTTTTCAAGATTCGTGGAATTTTATAAGATATAAAAAATTACGAATCCCCGATTTTGTTTTGTATAAAACAGCCATATGAGTCATAATCCAATAACCTCAAAATAATACGTTTATGAATATAAATTGGAGTAAAAAAAATTAAACGCTTTTTGCCATTCCATATCTTTCATAGATATGTACCAAATTTATTCAAGCGAACAACTAACTCTCTTCTCAACAAAGCAGTGAGCCAGTTTAATTTAATGACAGGTAGGTAGTTGATTCCTCGGAAGATTGGTTTGATAAACGCCTGATGAAATAATCATATATTGAGCAAATTTCCAATCTACAACCCATCTCAATTCCTTGTCAAAAACAAAAAAACTTTGTTGACTTCCAGTAAATTGCTACTCAGCCAGGGAGGGGAGGCATGTACAGGTTCAACTTTTATAAGAGCAACTTAACAAATTAGAGACATTGCGTTCCCAAACAAGCTAGAGTGGTGTGTGAATTTTAAACATTTTTTTCGTTAACCATGAGGTTAACTGTTAGTATTTGTTTGTGTTTTTTTGTGACCAACTCTTATGTATTTGCCGAAATAATTAATGAAGATGACGAATCTGTGGTCATTGAATCAGGTATATTATTACTATAAATAATTTTTCACTTTTTCATTCACGTGCAGATAATTAAAAATTATAAAGTTATTATAGATGACAGTTTTATTGCTTATGTTTTAACTGTTTATCATCTAATTCATTCATCATTATTTCATCATTACCTCTTTTGCACTTCCATTTTTTCGTCAGCTAATATAAATTACCAATTTGGATACATCAATGATGACCTGTTTTGCGGTTTCGAATACCCATAATAACGGTAACGAGCTGATGGGTTAATATAATCGGTATAATCCTGATTTGAATTATATTGAAATTGATAACGGAAAACAAAAAATATGTATATGTGGACATATACTTCATAATACCCATCATAATACTAACATCAACTAACTTGTGACTAATTATTTCTAGGATTGATTTCATTCTGCAGCTGGTTTAATTACAGAAAAAACGCTATATTATTAAACCCAATGGTACTCGTAAAATCAATCGGTATCGATGATCATTGTCAAGGTCGTCAAGATCGTTCACCTTTTCTTGAACACGGAGCACAAGTACTTGGAACACATGCATTTTCAAAGTTGCATGATGACCTTTTTGAAACATTCAGGATGTATTTCACTGAAGATGGAATATTAGTTTTAATTCGAAGAGGAGTTCAATAATCTCACAAGTGTTGATTACATCAAATATTTTTTATTCTCTCTTCCCACGTTGATAGAATACCAATTGATAATGTTTCGCGGTTGAAACTGAAACGCATTAAACGATAGTTGGATGTATATAACTGATCACTTGATGGTATTTTGCGATATTGATTTCGATATCGAAGATACTTATGATAACTTAATTTTGTTTAGAAATTTCAAATATTCCAAGACAAAATAAAAGTTATCAAAACGTATCGGTGTTTGTTTCATTAAATTAGACCTGAAAAAAATTGTGTCTTGAGGTAATATTCAGTAATTTAACACCAAACCATTAATGTCATTTTCAAAAGGCCTATTTATTTCAACGGTAAAAACAACATTATAATGAAAAAGAACCAGGTGGAGACTGGAACAATCGTAAAATATTATGAGCGGAGTTAGGACTTGATCTAAAATTGAACATTACTGCTGGTTCATATCATNCTTATATAGCCCCTTCTTATCTGAATAAAATTTACCCCTTTACCCCTTTTGGTTTGTTATTTTCTTTGTGTTGATTTAAATTTTTTTTCTTCAACCTTCTGAGATGATGAGAATTTACCGAATGATGAAATAAAAATCCGCACACTTCATTTTTTTCCAAATTTCCTTTCGAAATTGTGAACTTTAGCCTCTTCACAATTTTTCAGCTCCACAACTTTCATTTATGTAGAGCACTGTACCACTTCTGATGTGAACTTCATTTTACTACACCAAGAGCGGTACATATCAGAAATACGCGACGGACTGTGCGTATTTCTTGAGGTTCAACTCAGTACACCTTGACCTTCACTATTTAAGAACTCTTTCATTTATAAAACTGCGTTTATGTGTAATAAACTTCCTGATAACGTTTTTCCAAATGAATTAATTCCAGCGATTCAAATCTAACGTGAATCGCTACTTTCGCACAGGCACCTCTAAGCGCCTTAAGAATTTTCCCGTAGTGCTTGTGTTTTGTTCTTGAAGTCTGTTTGAAACTGGCAGAGTGCAGTGAATCATAAGTTTGTTGTTTGGGTAAAAAGGATTGAGTCATATTTTGCCCAATTGCATGTTTTTATATAATCTTAATCAAAGAACATAAAAGTACAAACGGTTTGAGTCAGAAAAATCGTTTTTGATTTTTATTTCACGGGACATGACTAAGTTGATCACACCTAAATACTGTATTGGAAGATAATGATCAAAAAATATATGTTGACTGCTTATGCAACAAATATCTTTTGACACCTTCCGTCCAAACATCCAAGTTAGGTATTTCAGATACAAAAAATTTATGAGTTTGAAAAATTAAGTTGAAGAATTTCTATAAGGTTAATAAAAAAATGTTCTGAAAATTTGAGACGAAGACTTTTATACGGTGCACATAAAAGGCAATTCTAGTTAATCTCGATAAGTTACTGGGTAAATTCATCAAACTTTCTATAGAAAAATTATGACATTTGTCAGAAACTTGTATTTGGAAATTTTGTTTATCAAAGCTGCCTACTTTTTCAAATTTGATGCAGTAGGTATATATCTAGAAAGAACCTTATAAATCAATAAAATGTCAACACGAAAAAAATTATTTTCTATCAACTTTCAACCGAAATTCTTGTAACTCCATTTGTGTAGGTATAAAGAGTTTATTCTTACTAAATTCAAATTGAGGTTCTGACTATATAAAGGAGGTAATAAAATAATTATTAGATACTCAGAAGTATTTTTTATTAACTGTTAACTCGCACTTGAAGTGTTCAAAATAGTATCCTACTTCCATAGAGTAATGAAGCGTGTTCAGACTTTTTGAAAGTAATCAGGTGTAAAATTATGACATTCAGTATTTTGTTGACATAACTCATTTGAAGATGCAGTTTCAGTTTAATAAATTATTGTTTTTAGCTGACCACACTTGAAGTGGGAAACTTATACAAGACAAATTAATTTTAATATCTGTCTATTAGTTGAAGTTTTATCAAAATTATTTCCTCAAAATATATTGTTGATTCTGGTAGAATTACAAATGCGATTTTTTGCGCGACATTTTCATAATAAATATCATTTAAGTTGCAAGAATATAGCTAATTCCAAAAAAATCATAACTTCACTGATGTAGCAACAGTAGACAAAGTCTCCACAATTCTCAAGTTGAAAAATAAATCGATATTTTTCAAATCCACCCATTCATTTTCATATTTTTTATAACTTTTGTGCTATGAATTAATTCTAATCATAAATTATTCTTGAAAGAAAATTATGGATAAAATCCCTCCTTAAATGAGAAATCTTCAAAGGCTGTAACTTTGAAATTGTAGGAGAAGAAACGAAAAAGATAGGAAATACAAAATAATCTCATGACATGATTTATTGCAAATATTAGCAAGTATTTGGAAAATGTAACGTAGGTTTTTTATTTTTCTGAGAGAGGTAAGTCATTAAAATCGTTATCTGTTCGGTTGAGTGACTCGATGCTAAAAACCACATTTTGTGACGGTTGAAAAAGTTGTTTGCATTGAAACGCAAGGGTTTGGATACGAACCCAAGAAGAAATAAAAATTTTTACAAAGCGAAATGTGCAAGTTTTCGTACACATAACTCTCTAAGGAAGTACACTACCTAAACAACGTTAATTGCTCATCTTCATTACTGTAGATTTTATAGTTTCATGGAGATTTCTGTATAGAATTTTGAATGTTTTAATTATTGAAATTGAAGGTGCTTGTAGGAGTCACGAATAAGTGAAAGTGAATATAAAATATATACTTATGATGCACTATTTGGAACCTTCGGTGTAGTCATGAATATTACTGTAGTTTTTTCCCAACACCAAATTGTTATTTTCAACACCTCGACACGTGTTTCGATCACCAAGTGATCATCTTCAAAGAGGAAGATCAAACTAAAATATATGGCTAATAGATCTCCTCAGTAGTAGTATTTTCAACAAGACAAGATTCTTCTCAAAATATAATAAAGGACAAGTTGTGAAAATTACCACAATTGCTGAAATGCTAAGGGAAATTGTATACTATGTTAATCTGTCAGACTGCCTTTTATACTTGACAGACACTGACTCTATTCCTTCGATCATCGAATGTAGACTAGAATTATATGTACGCCACTGCTTTTTCTCCTTTTACTGACTTGATTTTTCTTCGACATGTGATTTTCTCGAAAAAAAAAACTATTTTGATGCCTGCTGAGTTTATTAGTAAATACCTGTTTTTTGAATAATATGATTTTCAAAATCGCGATTAATTGTTTTGATAAAAATGAACTCTTTACGTAACGATTTCATATGAAATAAATAGGTTTCAATGCTTATGACTTCTGAAAAAGGAAGCTACGAACTTTGTTATTGAGAAATCAATGACGATGACAAAATAATTGATTTCAAACAGTTTTGACAGGAATTTATCAAGGTACACGGCTTTTGAGTCGATTTTAATTTAAAAAACGTGATACGTTCCGAATGCATAACTATCATGATAGATTTCACAAATGCTGACATCGTATGCGGTTTATGCACAATGGTGCACTTTCCTCTTCAACAGTACAATAATCTTTGTATATATAGGGGGCAGCATCACAATCGTAGCCACCTAGAACCCCAGATTTAAGGAGTCTTGATTTTTTCTTGTGTAGACATCTAATAAAACGCTGGTTTACAGCACTCCAATAACTATTCCCAATTACTTTTATTTTTGTTCCCATCAAAAGGTTCTTTATTTTCAATGGTAAACTTATGTACATATGTTTATTGAGTAATCAAATTTATTTTATACTTAGAAATTGACCATGTATGAAAATAGTTCAAATTTTCAACTACAAAGCACTGTGATTCACAAAATTAATTTATTCTAGAGGAGATTAATATCTACATGATGATGTACTAAAAACTAAAACATAATTCGGAAGGTCGTAGGTAGCAGTCATTACACTACTCTCCTCAGCAATCTACGGTATTGATCATTGAAAAAAATCTTGATTTGGGTGGGAAATCCATGCTTGTATACCGATTCAGGGTTGACAAAGTTCTATATTGGACTTGCATCCTTTTCAAAGTGTACTACTATTCTAGTAGTCAAGCGCTGTCATTTGATACCCATATTAAGGTAGTTGTGAAAAAATATGTAATCCGCCATTTTGTAGCTGCGGCCATTTTGAATTTACAATTTATTGAATTGTATTATCATCAAAACTGATTGTGTGTACCTCAGTCTGTCAACAGGAAGGGGGCTGAACTTCAATTACTAAATTTGATCCAAATAAATAAACAAACAAACAAACAGAGCAAGCTGAATAAAACCGTTTGATTAAAAGAGTGTGAAGATATGTTAGTTTCATGAATTAATAAGAATAAATTGAAGGAGTTTAAAAGCCGCAACTTTTCTTTGATACATTCGTCATAAATATTACTGGAGATTATTTCCAACACCGAACCGTTATTTTAACACCTCGACACGTGTTTCGATCACCAAGTGATCATCTTTATGTCAAAGCAGACCATCGTAACCATGACCATAGGTCCTGTAGTAGGTCTTTCAATATCAATAGTTCTTTTCATCAGTTCGGACTTCCATTATCTAATAAATTGATTTGAAATCCCTGAAAAAATCTGTAAAAAATTAAAAAGATTAACCGAAAAATAACAATTTTATTGAACAAAAACCTGAAATTACAATTAAACATTGTCAAACACCTTCAAACATCAATTGTTCTATCACCACTAGTAATATAAACCTATTATGAATTAATATTTCAATGAATAGACATATTACCTAGTAGATGAGACAGGAATCTTTCTTGAAGGCAGGAGTGACAACCCGAATTTTCAAATATTTATTCCGAAAAGTTTGCCCTTCAAATAGGTAGATAACTATCTAGTATTCGCCATTTAAGATTCAATACATATTTTGGTATAAACTCAGTCGAATCCCAACAACTTTCACATTCGAAAATAGGTAACTGAAACAAATGGAATTACAAACTGAGTTGAATTCATCAAAAAATTGTGCAGTTTATTTCATTATCAAATTCTTTATATGCTTTTTATCATTTTCACTTGATTTTCATTCGTTATTTTGTTTTGTAATTTTCCAAGATTTTATTTGGTGTTTAGGTAGTAAAGGTGTTTTGATTTGTATATTAATTATGTTGTTGTTTGCTCTATTATTTTCCATATATCACTTTCTTTGTTCCATGAAATTGATAATACTTTCATCAAGACAACGGAACGGGTTATTTAAAATTTATAGAGTAATTTAAGTTTTTCATTGAGTGGTGATTCTGCTGGTGGACTCGCTCTATAAATACTTTTCAATAAAACCAGTTCTTTACTCTTGATATGCACGTGTTCATTATTTTTTTTAATAATATATTGAAAATATTATGTCGTTCAGTTCCTCTTTTGAAAACATTGTCAATCAATTTTTGTTTTTATGTGACATTTTCATTCAATTTAATGTCGGGCGTATTTCAGAACAGTTTTGTTGGACACATCCTTCTATAGTTATCATCTGCATCAGTTGGACTGATGAATCTACCTTATAACGAAACGCGTCTCGAATAAAATTTATTATAAAAAATTTTCACAAACATTTCCAGACGCGTTTCGTCCTCCTGCTGAAGTGTAGTTATTATTGTTAGTGGATAGTCTTATTAATTTTCATCAGGTGATGGGTCAGTGTATTCATAACACATAATATTTTTTAGGAATATCTAATACACAGTTTACATAACCGCAACAAATGTTTCAGTTAGCAATTTCATCTTTAGCCGTGTCTATTATCCTCTTACCAAGACGCCAAATTTTTTAAGGAGATAACACAACCACTACAGGAGAATCCTTAAGGCGCTCTTAGAGCGGTGCCTGTGCTAAAGTAGCGATTCCCATTGGATTTGAATTGCCGGCATTAAATTTATTTGTCCCACATCAACGCAGTTCTCTAAATGAAAGAGTTCTTGAACAGTGACGTTCGAGGTGTACAGAGTTGAACCTCAAAACGATGAGCAGCCACAGTCCGTCGTGTATTTCTGATATGTACTGCTCTTGGTGGAATCAAATCTCCAACCTTTCTTCGAGGTTCCAGACTATCGAAGTTGCAAGTGATGTTCGTGTCTCCAATCAGGCGTATGGCTCTTTCTCGAATGGAATACAGAACCTTCAGGGTTTGCTTAGAGGCATAAATACATACATGAGAACAGTACTCCAAAGAAGGTCTGAACTGAGCATTATAAAGCATCAAAAGTTGCTGAGGTTTCTACAGTTTTCTGTTTCGGAACAGTGTTCCAAGCTTTCGAGAAGCAGACTTTGCAATTTCAGCGACATGGTTGTGCCAAGACATATCGGTGTCCATTTCAACCCCCAACAGACTTATCGAAGCAGAAAGCGGAATTGTCTGTCCTGACATTATTTTATACGGTTCGGAGGCATTTACCTTTTTGAAGAAAACCTTTGCCTGGGTTTACATGGCATCAAATTGAACCACAATTCACCATAATTCTAAATCACCTCTAGATTCTCATTAAGATATGCAACCTCCTGCTGCCGGTTAAGATGTGCATCCACAACCGACGTCTTGGAATCCAAATGGAATGACGATACAAGTGTGCTGTCGCCAGCAAAGAAATATATTGGATTCTTGGTTTTTTCCAATAAGTTATTGATATATAATAAAAAGGGTGTTGGAGACAATATGGATCCCCCACCAGCGTTGATGGTAAAAGTATTCGAGATACATCCGTCGATGGATTTATAGAGAACTCATTTCTCGAATATCAAGGTAAACGAGGCTTCCCAAAGCGGTCAGTTGCGACATCTACCGCCGACAAGATTTGTCTTCTGTCTTTCACTGCAAACTAACTATATTTGTCCAAATATAACGCATTCATGATTCAATATCAGACACCGCTGTTTCGAACCGCCATAGGTTCTAGGCGCCAGTGGTGCTAGGCTAACCACAAATGCATGGCTGGACACAACTGTCTTTAAGGGACAAGCCGAAGTAGGTAAGTAAGGGCGACATATCCCCTCATGTCGATGTCACCTATGGGATAGATCCCATGCATTTGTGGTTCAGACTAGCAATACTGATGAGACTTATGACGGGTCGAAACAGTGCTGTCTGTTGTTGAATCGTAAATACCTTGTGTTTGGACTCTAGTTTAAAACTAGTTAGTTGCCTTTCAGTGAAAGACAGAAGACGAATCTCATCGGTGGTCGATGTTGAAGCTTGGCCTTGCAATTTACCGCCCTGGGGATCCTCGTTAATCTTTGATATTCGGGGATTGACTTCTCTGTTGATCTCATATGATCTCATAGATGACGTCTTGTAAAAGGAAATGTCATCGTCCCTACTTGAAATTACGACTTAAAACTCGAAATTAATTTACTAGTGTAAAGTCGAAATTTCGAGTTTAAAGTGGAAATTTCCACTTTAAATCGAAAGTTTCGAATTTTAAAGTCGTAATTTCCAAGAAACAAATAATGAAAATATGTGGTCCTTCTGAGCTTCCGCACTTTTCATTTCAAAATTTCAAGAACGCTAAATAGAATTGTGAAATATCCGCACCCGATGTTTCAACATCTCACTTTGTACATTCTTCAAATTCTAACTAAAATTTCTTCGATCGTAAAATTATTGCAATCAAGTGTTATAAATCCGCGTGACACGCCAAGATATAAACCCACAGCTTTATGATACCATTAATACTTTTTTGTTTGTTGAAGTGGAGCCATCAACGGAGAGAAGTAGTCGGCAGATCTTTTTCAGAGAAGGACCAGCTATACCAGTATACAATCCCTTTGTTGTTCCACAAGGATGGAGTGCTCTGAACACCAACAACATGCATCTCGCCACTACAGGTACCTGCTTCACGACTAAGGGGGTTCTAGGAAAATGCGTTTCTTTCAGACAGTGCTATCCTTATTTCAAAATTCCCGAACTGGGAAATTTCGATAGTTGGATCTTGGGGATGTATGACACTTGTAGCTACTACACTGCTCAAGGACGTCAGGTTAGTTAGATCGATAACTGTTATAGAATTCATATTTCTGTTGAATGAGAATAGATTGCTTTAACTCGCAGAGCAGCTATTTACAGGAAAACAAAAATTTGGTACCATTTTGTACCAACGTTTGACATGTTTAATTTTTCAGTAGAGATCAATCTTCTTGAACCCAATTTTCCATACCTGTTTTTTGACTACCTTATGTGATTGAATGAAATCATAACTTTTCTCGGAGCATAATTATTCTCCAGAAAAAGGTAAATGAGTTTGTTTCATTGAGCTTTGACTTAAAGAACCAAAACACGAACTTTACTTGGATAAATATTACTGATCACCAAGTGATCATCTTCAAGAGGCATATTAAACAGTTTAATTTTTCTCTTGAAGTTGATCATTTGGTGATCGAAACACGTGTCGAGGTGTTGAAAATAACGGTTTTGTGTTGAGATAGAACTACAGTAATATTCATTACTACACCAAAGGTTCCAGTGCATGACAAGTGTACTTGGATAATTTATCATAAATGAAAATTTCATATAGTACATTAAATATAAGTTACATTACAACAAAAGGAATAAAAAATCTACTGAAATCACAAAAAATAAATTCGACGAAAACTCCAAAAAGAAACTCCACACGATCTCAGATGCTGAACCCTACGTAATCCCTACCTGATCCCTCTAGAAGGGCTTTATTTAGATCGGATCGTATGGCTTCGCCTGTAGAAGAGGAAATAAGGAACTCGCTTTCCCTGGGGCTTCAGCATAATGTATTCTTCCTGCACGGTCTTGACCGAAGAATCGTCGTACCTTAGCCAGCAGTTGTTGCCGACGTGGAAGGCATCGGTCAGGTATTGTCCAATATTGGCAACTATGCCGTCGTAATAAACGACGGTGAATAGCTTGTACTTACTGTTTTTCTTTTGGAGATCGACGATAACAATATCGAATCTATTTTCAAGTCGAATCTAAACCCCAAAGCCTTGATAATCTTCGTGCAACCGTTGTGGCTATATTCGAAAAACTTCAGATGCTATATGAGGATATCGGAAAGTTTGCAGAGCATCATTTTCTCCCACGCTTTTACCTGCTGTTTAGTCTTCGATGAATTGTTCTTGGAGACAAGTACCTTGACCACTTTCCTGGTAGTCCTTACTTTATCAATGTTGAGTGGCAGGGCGAGGAAAGACTGGATATTACCAGGTAATGTGGTTTCCGGTTACGATGAATGCTCGATTTAGTTGCCCCCAAAGATGTCACTTATCGGTGTACTGGTGAAATCGAATCTTTAGGTTGGATTTCCTTAATTTTTTGATCTAATTACGTTACATTCATTACTTGAATCACTGCTCAAAGCAGAGTCAATGAGAGATTTTTCATCGCCAGTATAACATTCTACCAACTCCATTAGTTCAAACATTCCATCATAAGGCCATTCTGCATCTTTTTGTCTACCCTCGGTCTGCATGTTATGCGACATTTTATCCACGTCGGACAGTATCAGTTAAAAGGGTACGGGAGCTAGGCTCTAACCTGATCAAAACCAAGATGACTTTCCACGTCGGACCGAAAGGGATTCCAGTGTTGATGATAACTGCTTGGTCATTTTTGGCATTATTATCCACTCTCCTGTCTTTCGTCCTAATGTAGGAAGGTAAGTAATCAAACTGCTTCACACAAAACGACCCATTTCAATTATGACCGAAGTAGATTTCCTTCTCACATTTGACGAGATGTTCTTGCTCAGGCTGTTCAGTAAGTTGCAAGGTGGTGCACACGCGATCAGGGCTTGCAAAATCGAGTTGATGTAGCGGTAATTGATTTCATTAAGCAGACCCTTGGCTGCAAACTCACTGTCTTACCGTCATATTATGTAGATAGAAACTCATCTATTCTATACAAATCTGGATCAACAAACAAGTCGGACTTTCTGGTCCGACCAGTAGATATGAGTAAATTGTTGTTGTACTCGAAACCTAGAGAAGTATTTATTTCGTTGAGTAAGGTTTTTATCTAGCATATTGTTCGTGCCAGAAAAATATTTGATTGCACTAATGTTATACAATAATCATATATCACTTGTATACAAATTATTTCTTGCAACACTGAAATACAACTTATACTTCGTTGCAAAAACGAGAACAATAACTGTCCTGTTATCCAGTTCATCCGTATGAATAATACATTTACAGCTGTTACAGTTTACAGCTGTAGCTCTGCATTGACTGATGTGTCAGATGATGTTCTGAGGGGAATGGACGAAAGTAAGGCAACGATCCTGATACTCCTGGGCTACAGAAAAGCGTTCGATATGTTGAATCATAGAATTCTATTTGCAATTCTAAATCATATCGGCTTTTCTGTGCGAGCTTGCGATTTGATAAAATCATTCCTAACGAACAGATTGCAGCGAGTAGTGTATAAAAATGAGACATCGACGGCGATTGCTGTCACAACTGGTGTACCTCAAGGAAGTATTTTGGGTCCATTATTTTATGCGATTTATACTGCACAGTTCGTAAAGTCATTAACTTTTTGCAAGTATCATCTATATGCAGACGACACGCAGCTATACTTTTCCTTCAACCCATCAGATACTGCAGCAGCAGAATATTCTCTCAACTATGATCTGCAAAAACTTTTTGAAATATCAAATGAACATTTATTGAAAATCAATCCAAAAAAATCCATGGCTCTACTTTTTTGTAATGATAGAATCAGAGAAGAATTGCAGGCATCTTTGAACATTAGTATAGATAATGAGATTATTTCTTTCAGAACATCCGCTAGAAATCTGGGTTTGATAATTGACAATAAACTCAAATTCACGGAGCATGTCACGTCAAAGTTGAGAATTGGCTATGCTAATTTGAAAATGATCTACCCCCAGAGAAAATTTCTAAATCAAAGCACAAAGAAAGAACTATGTGATTCAATTGTTCTCTCACACATGAACTTCTGTGATAGCATATATGGGCCGCGCTTAGATAATAGAGATTCCGGGCGCATTCAGAAATTACAAAATTCTTGTGTAAGGTTGATATTTGGTATAAGGCGAAGACAGAGAGTGTCGCATAAAATGAAGGAAATACGTTGGTTGAATATTAGTTTCAATGAAAAGAACGAAGAAATATAATCGAAAGTTTTGTTAGAATTTTGTTTGAGAGATGACCAGGATGTATCACTGTAAAAGGGGAAGTAATACATATAAGAATATGCAAATAACAAATTTTCAACTTCACAGTGATCTAAAACATTCAACAATTGACAAAGAAAAATGATTAGCATTTATTATCCTATTAAGAGTTAATACTATGACTTAAGAAAACCATAAAGCTCATCAACCTCATGCTAAATGAAAAATATATGAAAATCAAAAATTTCAAAGAGTGAGAAGAAAGAATTACTTTAAATGTCTGCTATTACACTCGTAATTTGTGAATAACAAGTCAATAGAGAAGAAAGAATTACTTTAAATGTCTGCTTTTACACTCGTAATTTATGAATAACAAGTCAATAAACAAAAGATGGACTCAAGATTTAGTAAAAACTTGATCTTTCAGATGTTCGGAGTGTGTTGTACAAATCCAAACCCATCGAAACCTACGGAAGCAACTGATTCATCTTCAACTACTAAAGAGCCGAATATTGAATCCGAGGGTCCAGATTACACAGTAGAAGCTGATCTTAATTCCACTGCAAAAAACCCTTATTACCCTCTTTCCAATTGGCCACCACCTCTTCCAACCCATTCGCCAGATAATACCATTCCTCCACTTCCTACGCATCCGCCTTCTCCTGGATATCCAACCATACCTCCCACTGCTTGGCCACCCACTTTCAAACCAGTGAATAAACCAGGAAAACCTACTGTGAAACCTACAGAGAAACCGACCATCAAACCTCCAACTGTTGGAACAACGACATCAGCCCCTGTCAATATACCTTCAACTGCTTCCTGTGGAGCCAAAAATGGATATCCGGACCAGGAAAGGATCGTCGGAGGCCATAACGCCGATGTGAATGAATGGCCTTGGATTGCAGCCTTGTTCAATGGAGGAAGACAATTTTGTGGAGGCTCTTTGATAGATAAGACTCACATTCTGTCTGCAGCTCATTGTGTTGCGCAGTAAGCCCTATTTTTATTGAATTTCCTATGTATTTTTCTAACAACTGATGTCCTGATATAATATTTATTTCCGGAACTTATATACATTTCCAAAGTAACCACTCCTTCAAGTGACTATCATTTTCTTTAGAGTACTCGGCGGTTGTGTTTCTGTAATAACAAATTCAAAGAGTGAGTATATTAAACGACCATACACCAGAACTGACAAATTTTCCCCATTAAACAAACTAGATTGGCTAAATCAAGAGTTGAACTATTCAAATTTCTAAACTGTAACTGAACCTAATTGATCTCCAACAGAATGAACTTTACTTTCATTTTTACTCATAAATCTAGTTTCCCTAGTATGAATTAGCTAAGAATATTCAGGAAAAGTTCTCGCTATTTTTCGAGAGAGTGGTTCATAAAAAAGTGAATGATTGACTGATTGAAATAGCACCTCTGTTAGTGTTGATAGTTTTCATACCATATTTTTCAGTATATTAAAAGTTACTAAAATCCTAGGTCAAGCAATATTCCTTTATTCCAACACCGTTCATCGAAGCATGTAGAGCGACACTAGACTTTTCTAGTCTACAAAATGTTTTTTGAAACGAGGTACTTCGAGAACTAGTTTCGAAGAAAATGATGGGCATTTCCAGTTTCACAGAGCAGAAAAGTATAGTGCTTCATGTTTTGCATGTTTTCCGACGTGAACAATTGTACGTTTTAAAAATCTGTTTTTCCGTTAATCAGCTGTCGCCCCCATACGAACGACAACCCTCAGAAGTCGAGAACTTGTGCGAGCTAAGGACTAACGAGATCTTACCTTACCTCGCTGGAATGATTCTGCAACCTAACACGGTTGCAGAATCATTCCAGCTTCAACCAGATAAATTCTCTCGAGAAAAATATCTGGTCGAGGCGGGAATCGAACCCACGATAATCCGATCGTGAGTCGGGCGCACTATCACCGCGGCCATTTGAAATTTTCTTGAAAGGAAAGAAATTATGGTTTGGTGTCACTTCCAAACAAAAAATATCAATAAACATTTTTCAGGAAAATGTGTAGATAACACACATACGTTTCTATCAGATTAGCTTTCACTTTCCTGTTTGTATTTGATAGAAACGTCCGAGTATTGCAATGCATAACTGCTAATAAAAGAACTTTTCGCAAAAATTTAAGTGCTGGTTAAGTTTTTTTATGGAGGGGACAATTTGTGACCAAAAAAAACATTGCTAAAGCTTCAAATTAGAATGGAGGTCCAGTATATCTCTTCGAAGAGATTTTTCGAGTTCCTGTCCTTCGTTGCTCGCTTTTGAGAATCGATTCACTCGTTCAGAAGATACGTTGCTTTGAAATACCAACGAAGCGTTTTCGAAAAATAAAAAGTTGAATGAATATCACCGTATTATGCAAGTAAATTAACCTCGCAAGTCAAGTAGGAAAGAATGCGATGCAAATCGATTCTAAAAAAACTCAAAGACTTGAGTCTAGTGACCGAGTAGACAACTCAACTGTACTGCTCATACTACGCAGTGATCTCGAAACCACCCATGAAATGGACATGCAAATCTATTTCCCACAACTCAGGACTCCTAGAGGGTGAATTATACATTAATGTGAACTTTTCAATATCTGTTTGTTTAAAATATGTTTTCCGTTAACCAGCTGTCGCACCCCTACGAACGACAACCCTCAGAAGTCGAAACTTGTGAGAGCTAAGGATTAACGAGGTCTTAACTTTTAACGTGTGATTCCTAATTTTGATATCTTTGATAATATCATATTTTAGGGTGGCAAAAAAAAATACTGATAAGAATCTAAAAATATGATACATTTCAAAATATATACAAAAAACTCCTCATTGATTGTTCAGTTGAGGCAACAAAAAATATCCAATACGTTCGATAATTCTCCAGACTAAACTGTTACTGGCAAAATGGAACGCCAATGTCTGTCTTTCTCCGCACTCTGGCAGTTAAAAAGTTGTTTTTTTTTTGCTAAAAATCGAAGTAGTCGTGGAAGCAGTTAAATTATGACATAAAAATTAAAAAAATATGCAGATGATTAAAACATTCAATTGGATTTTTCACACTGTCAAACAATTTGAAAATCTGTCTGTGTTTTTCTCTCTTCTGAGAGAATAGCACAAACATATGCAACCTTGATGAAATCCAATGGATTTTCATCAAGTATCGGTCAGTTCTATCATAATTTTAAATAGATATTTAAATCACCGAGATCAAAAAGTTGCCAGTGTGCGTCTAGCCCAAATGTGTCCATTCTATTAGAAAATATTTGGTTGCTATCATTCGTGATACATGTATGAATGTATCATTATTATTTTGATTGTGGAAATTTCATAATTTTTTTTCTATTTTTATATTATAAACACAAATATTCTTCTCCAAAGATCATAAAATTTTGTTTATATTTTTCCAGCATGAGTTCCTGGGATGTTGCTAGATTAACTGTGAGACTTGGAGATCACAATATAAAGACGAATTCAGAAACAAGACATGTCGAGAAAAGGGTTAAACGGGTAGTCAGACATAGAGGATTCGACTCTAGGACATTGGTAAGTACCTAACCTCTCTGATATTTAATTTTGAAATAGCCATACGGAGTTAAGAGATTTATAAATCTAGCAGTAACATCCTCCAATTGAATTCTTTTTGCGAAATTGTAAATGGAAATAACATTTATAAATTATATTGGTGATTCCTGATTTTCCTTTGGACTTAGTTGACATTTGTAGTTGTTTTCTCTTCCTACAAGGTTCATGTTTTACTTTTCCCGCAAGTTTTATGAATACCTACACTGAAGGTACTGATTACTGACCGTCCTTCATTTCAAACCAATTGACCAATACTAATGCTTAGCATCTTCAGGAACACAAAAACTGATTGTTTCTTCCTTGTTAAGTACACCACTTGTATTGGCGAGTCTGTATGGGTTATTATTATAGGTATAGTTGAAGTGAACAATATTGTTCACTCTTTAGTTGCCGTCACTCTCAAAGGCCAAAAAAACCAATCCTATATAGAAATGAACCACGTGGACTGTAGACATGGCGGTTCGTATTGGATAATGTTCACTAACCGAGTTTTATGATTGGCTGAAGAGTCATAAAATTGAATTTGAAGTCATGTTACGGTGACGAATAAAAATCGGAGATTGCGGGGATGAATTTTCATGGCATTGAAATTGAGAATGGCCAATATGATCATTAATCTGTTGAAAAAAATCTAGGAAACTATTCGACTCCACAAAAAATAATAGATGTTGAGTGTAATCAGGGCCGTCGCCATGGGCGGGGATGGGGGGAAACTTCCCCCCCCCCCTCTGCTTTTTCGAATTGGGAAAAAGTTGATAAATTTTGGGTCGTGAAGAAAATGGAAAAATAATTCTTGGCTTTTATTTTTTCGAAAGTTGGGAAATTTTCCTGGTGGGGTTGGGAAAATTTAGATTCCTTCCCCCCTGGATTTTTTTTTCGCTACGGCCCTGAGTGCAATATTGGAATATGTGCTAAATGAAGTAATTTTCAAATCCACAAATGCTTAATATGAAAGATAACATGGACCTGTTTTCTTAAAGAAGATATAATTTTGAAAGTACTATTCGATCAATTTATTCTTTAACCTCGATAAAATATGATATCCTTATTTCATCAGAATTTATCGAGGAAGAAAATAAATGACAAACTTATTTTCAGTACAATGATATTGCAATATTGACTCTGGATAGTCCAATAGAATTCACTCAACAAATCAGACCAGTGTGTCTGCCATCTGGAGGAAGTGATCACTCAGGAAAGACTGGAACGGTAATAGGATGGGGCAGTTTGAGAGAAAGTAAGTTTATTTTCGCCATTTTAGTAGATAGAATATGTAGTCTGGATTTTGCATGTCAACATGTTGAGATGTGTGTTGTCAATATCTGTATATTGAATATAAAGAATTATAGGAACCATTTAGCTGAGGTGGCAATTAGATAAACATACTTTTCCTTAGAAGGTACATCACGCGGTTTGTGTTTAGAGTGTTGCATTTTCCTGCAAAGAACGATAATGAGAAGCTTGAGATATATCACTGAACTTTTGCAGTTTTTAGTCACTTCCACTGTATCCTCTCCGGGAAAAGATATTATAAACATGTTTCTAGGCATTCAGTGGTTTTATATTGATGGTAATAGATATCTATGTTGACTGTTTTCGAAGTACCTATCTCTCAATAAAGAGTAACCAGTAGCAAAGCGGAGATCCTGCAAGGAGAGTATAAGTGAACTCTTTTCACAAAGATATGTAGATTATGCATGGAAGTTTCTTTCACATGCAACTACTTTCAAATACGAGGTGGTCCCAGAAGTACCGCCCCAACAGAAAAAACACAAAAATTTCTGAAGAAAACATATTCATTTTGGTAAAAATGAGAATATAAGTATATCTTGAGTAATCCGATTTCATTCCAGGTGGTCCACAGCCAGCTGTGCTGCAAGAGGTTAATATACCAATTTGGACTAATAGGGAATGTAAGGTGAAGTACGGACCTGCCGCACCAGGAGGTATTGTGGAACATATGCTGTGCGCCGGACAAGCTAATAGAGATTCTTGTAGCGTAAGTTCTCTTTTTTTTCTGAAGAATGTAAATTTTCTCCAGTTTAATCGTGCAGATTATCGGAAACTTATACCGCAAGGCATAACTGACAGAGACATAACTTCTGTAGCAAAACACGGGCATTTTCCCTTGATTTATTCTACGTTTCTACTGCGACTAGTATTATAATGACTAAACATGAGAGTTTAAAGCATCTTGACTGCGACTTCTACATAAAAAAAATTCCATCACTTAAAGATTTTGAGTTATAGTTATTTTTATTTCATACAAAAATTTTCACATATAGGGAAATATGAGATCAAGAAAAGAAAAAAACAATATATTTTGAGGATAACAGACTTTATTTACAATACACATGAAAAAACTTCCAAATGGAGTCTTTTGTGCATAACCTTTTTGCAAATAATGACTTTCGTTTATATGTTTCATCGTTTTCCATCATAAGGAACCAACAATAATCCCCCATTATTGCTGCATCCCATCTGCCTTGGTAACGTTGCTCCATTGTGAGTATGTCTTGGTGGGACCTTTCCCCTTGTTCGTCATTGACAGTACCCAAATTTTCTGGGAAAATATTCAAATGGGAGTGCAAGAAATGGATTTTGAGAGACATGCAACATCCCATTCTGCAGTAGTTTCCAAGTATTTCTTCTACAAGTGTTTCGTAATTTTCTAGTTTCTTGTTCCCTAAAAACTCCGAAACAATTCTTTTGAAGGAACTCCACGCAGCTAATTCAACATTACTTAATTTTTGATCAAACTGTTGATCACTTAGTAGTTTTTTAATTTTCCAACGAATATACCTTCCTTGAGCTTTACATCACTTAATTTTGGAAAAACGTGTTTAAGATATTTAAACGCATCACCTTCTTTGTCTAATGATTTTTTTATTGCATTTAGAATAAGTGACATACTTTTGTGTGTTTCCTTCATGGCAACTGCATGTGCAAGAGGAATAGAGGGTCTTTTGTTACCATTATGGAGCAGAACAGCTTTTAAACTTGTTCTAGATGAATCTATAAATAAACGCCATTCATCCGGGTTATGTGCAAATCCTAATTTTTCCATCACACCATTTGGATTTACACAAACACACATTTTATCCTGCATAGTAAAAAACGAGGATGGCTCATGGTTACGGTTCCTAAATATTGTAACTTTGGTTTTAGGGGCTAGTAAATTCCATTGTTGCAATCTAGACCCTAATAGTTCAGCATTCTCTTTGAACAAATGGAGGAAAAGGGAAAAAGCAAATTCAGAATGTCGTGTTCATTAAATTTTCGTGAAAAAAATCATAACTCAAAAATCTTACGTGTCAGGAAATTTTTACTATCATTTTCGCATTTAGGGACCAAAAATTAACTAAGAACTGCCTTCGGCATTACAGTCGTAAATTGGCTGTAAACTAGTGATATTTTTGATGTATCCTTTATTTAAATTTGTACAATGGGTTGCCTACCACAGCGATCCTCGATATGTCAAAACACCTCGCACCTATCGGAATGTACAGAAAAACCGCCATCGTTTTTATATCGGAAACTGTATTGAATACCTACATTAATAGCCGTTGATAAGTGGTAGGAGTTCATCATGAAAAATAAAAATTAAAACTTCCAATGTTTTTATACCACTTATTATTGTAACTAACGTTACTGCAGTTTTTCTTTCTACAAGGACAATTTCAAACGAATACCTACAATTAACTCGTTCGTAGTCGTTTGAAAATCTCTTTGTAGATAGGACCATATAATATAGTAGAACGAAACTGCAGTGAAAGTTACAAATACAAAGTGGTATAAAAACATAGACAGTTTTAATTCTTATTTTTCATTATTGAATTTGTTGAAACGAGCTAAAGTCCGTGGTTTTATTGTGATCACGCATTATTCAGTTCAATTTAATTTGCCTTGGTCCTGGAAGGTTGAGTGACTGGTTACTTGTACTATACTCAATGTAGGCAGCCTACAATTCAATGTTGCACAGAGCATTCTCACTGCGTTTGTCTGCTTACAATCTAGCTAGAGAATTTGATATAATCACACAGATAGTTCATAATAATGGTTTCAACGCAGATACTATCCAGAAGTTAGTCAGGAAACAAAGCCGAAAATTCACTTACAGAAATCAAGATATGGGTAACTCTAACATATTTTGGAAAAAGAACAGAGATAATTGCGGGTTTCTTCAGAAAGTGGCATTCAGACCACATGCCAGGTTATCTGATTTGCTTTTCAATGCCAAAGATGAGGTGAACAAGTTGGAGAAATCTGGAGTTTACTTAAGTGTCCGGAGTGTAATAGTGTTTATGTGGGACAATGTGGTCGAAATTTCGAAAACGGTATGCTTAACATGAAAGGTCCTTTAGACTAGGAAAAAATAGTTCGACGTTTTCGAACTATTCCTTGGCATGCAACCACAAGTTTCCGAATCTAAACGATACGGAAAGTTTGCACTATGCAAGACAGGGTTGCAAACTCAATTATTTAGAATCCTGGGAAATTCACAAGCATAAACATTGCGGGTGTAACCTGTTAAATGATCAAATCGATTTAGTTTACTCATCGGTTTTCAAATTAGCACATACGCATTGTAAATTCAGGTACTCAATCAAGCCAAGTACCTCTATTATTACCTACAGGGGTGCTATATAAGGGATAATGTAATAAACCATTGTTGGCTTAATGTATAAGTTTGAAAATGTATTATAGGACGAAACTGCAGTAATGTTATTTATAAATAAAAGTGGTAAAAAAACGTAGAAAGTTTCAATTCATTATGATTTCCTACCACGTAGTAACGGCTACATCCATCAATTTAATAAATTTTATAGCCTCGATGGTTTGGAATTCAGTCTTCAGATTATTCATTCATATTATGGAATTAACGACGACTTTCTCACCTGCTTGCCATTAATGATATGGTTGTGTTTTGAACCAAAGAGGGGGCATTGTACCCATGTCTCCTGTATCAACACTGGCAATGTTTTTTTTCAATATTGCTTGCAAAGTATCTTCGTATTTTCAACGTGTTGCGACTCTGTAATCAAAATTTTAGAAAATATACACATTTTATTATGTGAAGATCAGTATTAAGAAGTTGTCTTTTTTATATTTCAGGGAGATAGTGGCGGGCCTCTGATGATCAACACTGGAAAATGGACACAAGTTGGAATAGTTTCCTGGGGTATAGGATGTGGAAAAGGGCAGTATCCTGGAGTATATACACGCGTTGCCAAGTTTTTACCTTGGATTCAAAAAAATCTTAAATGAGACTGGATAAGAAATAACGCTCAGAAAAACACACATTTTCTTCTTAATGAAATTCTGCCATAATTAAATAAATGTATTTTGATGTAAGGACTATTTATTATATTTCAGTAAAATAAAGGAAACTGTTTCCCAAACATATTTCAATTATCAAGAATTATCGTTTCATAACAATACTTAATTTACCTATTTTTGAGAACTATTGACTTAAGTCATCTTCATTAGAGAAAAATATTGTCTTTTTAGGAATAGTCTTTTCGAGTCTACATTCACTATACAAGTGAATCGAGATTGACAAAATATCCAGATTTGTTGCTCAATATTGAGTACCTAAATGTCTCAAAAAATTCCGGGACAGTTCCCGCCTATTTCAATATGAAGATAGTAGCTTTGTATATAGACTAACCATAGTAGCATTCGTAAATGAAAGCTAGTGAATTTTGTTGTTCCTCTGTTGACAGTTACTCACCAAATTCAGCTGCACTGTGTGCAGAGTGGCATTTTGGACAGCTGAATTTAAACGTGGCCGTAAGAGCTTGAGAGACTAGGTTTGTTCTGGTTCTAACATCCGAAACTGTTTGGAAACAGCGCAAGACATGATGCGTACAAACAAAAAATCTCAAACGGTCCGAAATAGTCTCGGACACTTGTTTAAACCAGAACGCTTTTGAGGAGACTACTGTGCCACCTATCGTATAAATGAATAGATGAAGACGAGAAAATACTGTTAATCGTGCCCATTTTGTTATGTAGCGTATCCTTATAGTCAGTTCAAATGTTATCTAACCTCAATCATCAATTATTCAAATCCGTGTTAGGAATCACACGTTAAAAGGTAAGACCTCGTTAGTCCTTAGCTCGCACAAGTTTCTCAACTTCTGAGAGTTGTCGTTCGTATGGCGGCGGCAGCTGATTAACGGAAAAACAGATTTTAAACAGAAATAAATGAAAGAACATCCTAGCAAATAGCCCAAACAAATTTCCACATGAATGCCCATGAGCAACGGGAACAGTTCTGGACAGTTGAGCCTCGAGAGCAAGAACGATTCGGGACGGTTCAACACAGTTTAGAATCATTTCGCAGTCGAAACCAGAACAGAGGATTCATCAATCCGAAATTATCCTCAATAAACCAGAACGCTCTATATCAACTGCGCATGATCTTGACGTCCTAGAACCTGAAATTTCGTAGAACCAGAACAAACCTACTATGAACGTTTGGGACGTCCAAAAACCGCCGAATTGACGTGAGAGGGATAGCAGAGGTTATGGACATTTCAAAAGAAGGTGTCTGTCACATTTAGGCATGAGAAAGCTGTCCGCGCGATGCGTGTCGCGTTTGCTCACATTAGACCAGAAACGTGTTCGAATGTACATTTCCAACGCTGTGTTGGCGCAGTTTAGGCGCAATAAGTCCGACTTTTAGCACCGATTAATTACTGTAGATGAAACTTGGATACAACATTATGCGCATGAAATAAAAATATAGCCCAAACAGTGGACTGCAAAAGGAAACCAACTCCCAAAAAAAAGCAAAATCTGTTTTTTTGGCTGGTAAAGTGATGGCGACTGTTTTTTGGGATAGTCATGGAGTTATTTCAATCGATTATCTGCAAAAAGGAAAATCCACTACAGGAGCACACTACGCATCATTAATTATTAGCTGGAGGCAGAACTTGCGGAAAAACGGTCATATTTGCAGAAAAAGAAAATTCTGTTTCACCAAGACAACGCACCGCCTCACACCTCAGTGGTTGCCATGGCGAAAATCCACGAATTACTGTTTGAACTGCTTGACCATTCGCCTCACCAGATTTAACCCCAAGCGACTTCTATTTGTTCCTTCATTTAAAAATCGCGCTCAGAGAACAGATATTTTCGTCAAATGAAGGCTCAATCACCTTGGTGAACAATTATTCTGCAGAGAAAAACGTCGAGTCCTATTTGGACGGGTTACAGAGATAGGGGCATCGCTGGGAGAAGTGTATAGAGTTAAAAGGAGACCATGTTGAAAATTAATAAAAAATCTTTGAAAAGTCTTGTATCTTTGTTAGGTCGGAAACAGGCCATCCTCGTACATATAATTTCGGTGCAATATATATGAGCATTGGGATACTAATTTTTGCATTTGAGGTATATATGGGGATAGGGAAGCAATTGGTAATCACTTCGATGACTTCTTTATAAGTATTGAGAAAATCGAGCCAAAGAAGGATATAAAATCAGCATCATTTTTTATCAATAGTTTATTTCTATACTCGACAACCCCAGTGGAGGTTCAAGAGATTATAAAAAAAACAACAAAAACGCCAACTACAAGTGTAGATGAAATACATGTGAAAACCTTGAGGGCCCCTATCATACATTATAGACAAATCATTCTCTAAAAGGATTTATCCGGATGCGCTCAAAGTATCAAAATATGTCCCTATCTATAAAAACAAAGGTTCTAAAAATGAAGTAAACAACTACAGAAACATATGTTTGCAATCACAATTAGCAAAAATAATCAATTATAGCTACTATATGAGATTGAGTGAATTCACTGAACATCACAAACTTATTCCTGATTGCCAGCACGGCTTTAGGCAGAAAAGATCGACATGTTCTGCGATAAATGAATTCTGTGATCACATATATATGAACCTAAATGAGAAGCAATTCCCATTCTGCTTGTATTTTGATCTTACCAGGGCTTTCGACACCATTAAACATGAATCACTTCTTGAAAAACTTTACCGAATGGGGATTAGGGTGGTAGCCAATGACTTGGTTGCTTCATATCTAAAAAACAGGATGCAGGTAGTAGTTATTGATTCGATAAAATCAGAACCAAATAAAACTATAACATATGCAGATGGTACAAGCCAAATAGTAGCAAAAAACAACCTTTCACTCTCGATAGAAGTCGCAAACAAAACTTCAGAAGAATTCTCACACTGGTGTAAAAATAATGGTTTACTAGTTAATACAAATGAAACAGTCTTCATGTTCTTCCCACAAAAAATACTTCATATGATCATAATCCTCTCATAAGAATCGATCATAAATCTATACAGCAGGTCAGTCATATCAAATACTTAGGACTTACAATTGATTAAAAACTGACTTGGGAAGTACATATAGAAAATCTTACCTCAAAAATGAGTAGCTTATGTTTTATAATGATACAGTTACGGGGAACTGTTTCATTGCAGGTACTCAAACTGACGTATTTTGACTCATACAGTCTGCAATGTCTTATGGGCTGGCCTTTTGGGAAAATTCGGCCCATATGACAAAATTATTCACTGTGCAAAAAAGGATAATGAAATGTATGGTAGGTCTACGTCACAGAGAATCCTGTAGAAATACCTTTACTGAATTGGCACTCGACTGGTTCTTGGTCAGGGATCATCAAGTTATCAGGGTATCATCTGCTATAATAGAGCACTTCAGCTATTTAAAAACATATGTAGTTTACTGAATTCCAAAGTACTTTACCTGAGTAGCTTACAAAAAATGCATTTTATTCTACTGATGAATTTCTACAACTGTAGGCATTATTGTATAATTACTTTATTTTACTTGTACAAATATATAGATTTTACAATTTTAACTAATTCAAGCTGATCACCGTTCTTGCATCTTTTTAACACATTGAACGCCATGTGAGTTATATATAACTCACGGTGTGTTTAGTCACCAAGTTTCGTGAGGTAAATACAACTCCACATACACAATTGACTTTACGTTCTGCGAGTTAAATATACTTCACGGTCGCTATATGTATAAATCATAAGAAAATGCATTTAGCGTGGCCTGAGGACTAACTTATTCAATTTAGCCCATATTTTCATGTAAGAGTTACGTCACTTGGGACTTGTTGAAATTGAGGTATCAGTGAAACAGGAACCACTTTATTTTTTTATTAAAACTATTTGACACATTTACAAAAAAAATTTGTATGCTGGAAAAACAGTACAAAATATTGAAATATATAAAAATAATTCTATTGTTTTACAAATTTATGTTTCAAAAAAAAACATTCAACACAAAAAAATTTTTGGCATCCTTCACATTTATAGGGACTTTGCTTACACTTTTTCATAGCGTGCTCTCTTCCATGTTCTACTGACATATTTTCATAACAAACACAGCATCTCCTTCTTATTGAGTCTTTTTTTAGTGCACATCGCGTTTCCTCTTCAACTGGAATATTTTCTTGAAGTTGCACCTCTTTTTCGAGCAGACCTCTGGTTATCTCCTCTCTGAACTGTGTCATGTTCATTTTGTCGTTGGTTATAGATTTGTATAAGATATGGGCATTTGTTATAGTAGATCCGGTAATGAGTTCCNTGCTTTATGTTCTGTTCTGACTAGTCTGATAAAGTTTTATATCTGTATGTACCTACTACATGTATGAAATTTTTAATGATGTATAAATTTCTATTCTATTCTATTCTATGTGGAATATATGATCCGCCTGGATCATTCTCGGCTATGCGGTTTTGTGTAACAAAACCGCATAGCCGACTCAGGAAACATATCAGCAACATGGACCTGACAAAAAAAACCCAAAGAAGGTTTTGTCAAGAAGAGGAAGAAACCGCACTGCATGTGCTCTGTGAATGCGAAGCGATAGCAAGGCTGAGACACGCAAGATGCGGGGAAGAAAAACCAGAGGCTGGCAGCTATATGAATTGGTCAGTGTCAAGGCTATGGAGTCTCATCAAAGAGATCAAGCTAGACAATGAGCTCTAACAACCAAGGAGCATCACAATAGATCTGAAAAGGTCGCAGTGAATCAGGCCATGGGCTAGCTCCCCGACAATCTATTCAAATTTACCTCTATTTTTCAAATAACATTTCAGTTCTGAAGCAACTGGTCTTTCACCTTTCCAATTTTCACAACAGCTCATGATTTATTGAATTATTTTCAGTTGAACCAAGTTGGCTTTCTGAAAAAAAAAATCGTTGGTTGTGAAGAAAGATATTTGTTTTCAATGTTTAGTTCAAAAAGCTTTGAAATCAACAGCAATCGAAATACGATAAACCGAAAAATATAAGATCGAAATATGTTTCTCAAATCATAATACTGTCAAAACAAGCACTAATATTGAACAGAGCAGAAGGATCAAACACTGCTCTTATTGAAAATAACAATCGTTTCTTTGCTGTTTGAATCAAATTATTTGAAAACTGTAAAACTTCGGCAAAATTTCATTCGAATCATTCGAATGCAAGTCAATCTCTAATCGTCGTTTCTCCTCCTCCATTCCAGTGAACACTTACGTAAATAATTGATAGCGACGGATTATTTTTAAGCCAATTAGAACGAAAAGAATGATAATTGGTATAAATGGTGCGTTGTATATTTTCATGTCAACTGAGAACGAATAGGGCGTAATGTGATACAGTGCCAACACAACTCAATCAATGTGTCTTTGTTTGTGTGAGCTGTGAATTGTCAGTGGGTGTTGCTTATTCGGATTACACTACATTGACATTTTTACAGTATGAACTAAAAATGGACAATCGCATTCAACTATTGTTGAATTTTTTGTAGATTAAGTTCATTTTGTTCATCATGAACAACAACAATTATTATTTGGGGTGGAATATGCCTATATTTGGGAAGAATTAATTTTTGTTTCTCTCTGGAGGGGGGCAATTTCTACGATGATCACCCTGATTTCTGGAACTTGGTGAACTTCGAAATTCGTTTCATCGTTTCTGTCTGCACGACTATCGTCATTGCCTCTTGACAATGTCTTTCTGGTCCAGGTTCAATAAACATTCTCAGGAATATTTCATTAAGTATTAGGTTGTGTCAAAAGTTTTATCCGTTTTTATGAGTCAACTTCAAACTGTAATATCTCAGTGAATATGACACCTGGACATTTCCATTCTTCTGCCAAAGTGAAGCGTGTTTCACCAAGAATCTTATCGGGGATATGCTCAGAGCAGTGTGTGCTAAATATAACATTCAGGAAGGAGAATAATAATTTATAGATTTCCACCTTCAAACTCGGAATTTTATTTAATTCCGACTTCGAACTTGGAATTCTGTAAATTTTATTTTCAATAAAATTTGTCGCTCTTTAACGCATTCATAATTGTGTACCCCTAGGTTGGCTCATACTTATCTCCTTGATTACGTTGGGGTCTCACTGATAAATATTTAAATGATATAATATATGTCCCATATAGTGAGGGGGCATACTTGAAGACTGGCTTTAAATCAAATTATCTAGCCAGGCGGTTCGACGTGAGTGCTTTGTTCACTCATTCGAATTGACTGCCGTGTTGGTCGGTAGTTCAAGCCTTAGTCTGAACGATCCATTTTCACTTGCTATCGTCCAACCCGTGTTAGGAATCACCCGTTGAAAGGTAATACCTCCTCAATCCTTAGCTCGCACACGTTTCGACTTCTGAGGGTTGTCGTTCGTAGGGGTGCGACAGCTGGTTAACGAAAAAACAGATTTTTAAACAGATATTTTATTAAACAGAATTCGTTCAGACCAGTCATAACTGGCTAACTGTAGCTTAATGGACTGATACCTATTAGAAAACTACTACTCCCCTGACTAATACCACGAAGTGCGTTGAATTATGCAGGAATAACTTCAGTGAAGAATCCAACGCCGTTCATGGTATTTTCCAGGGGAGTAGTTGTTTTCTGATAGGTGTCAGTCCATCAGTGTATATGATGGAATTGGCCGAAACTTGATGCAAATCCATAACTAACGTATTCAAAAAACAATTTAAAACTACCGGACTGAAACATGGCCGGTGGGAGAAATCGTATCTGCATAAAGTTTGGGTCGTATAATTGCATATGTTTATGCAATTCACTTTCAAACTTCATCACTAACTGTATACGGTCCTGAATTTGCATGTTTACGGCTCGAATAATCTAACTGACTGATAACAGATTTTTACACATCTACTGCACATCTTGAGGGAGGGGCTTCTCACCGGCCATGACTCAGTCCGGCAGCTGTAATATAGCAAGCGCCAAACGTGATGGCGAGGGATCGCGCAGGTATAGATTCTCCCAACTAAATTACTATTGGATTACGATGAGATCCTTGCCGGCCAGTGTCGTACCTATAGTTAGTTTCAATTAAGGTAGCGAATGAAACATGACTTCTTTGTAATTTATTTTCATATTTTATTTAGTATTATAGGTAGTACAGTTCATTAAAATGTCATATAATGATACACTCTTGATGACTGGTTTTTTGTTAGACGATGATATTTTTCCAGAAACAACAAAAATTTTTCAGACGCCAACAGCATTGGAGGACAAGTATACCAAAGTAGTGAAGGGTATTTCTTTCGTTTATTGCGAAGACTAAGAACACGATATGTCCTATATTCAGAAGATTTAACTTAATAAAATGTGTCAAAGCCTACACACGTCTAAGTGTGTATAGTGGAACTACGAACATATCAGTGAACACTATGGCACAAGTAAATAAAGCACACTACGAGAAGTTAGAAGCAGCTGAACATTTCCTGACTTACGAGGACATCTGAGCTTTGGTGACTACATGTGAATACGAGAGATGAAATGGGAGGTGACCTCAAAACTCTCCCTCGATTCCAGCAGTTGCTGATGTTTCTTTACCACCAGATTATTGAAAACAGTGTTTTCTCTAAATTTTTAGGACTATACATCCGCAACGATCTCAAATTCAATGAACATGTCAAAAACTTTAATAAAAAATTGTCCTCTGGTTGTTATGTTGTAAAAATTGCTGCAAAGGAACTAGGATACTCAACCGCAAAGACAGTATAGTGGAAAGTCACCTAATATGGGGGTAGTGCCTAATATGGGGTAGTTCAATTTTAAGCAAGTACTTGTTCCGACACCTATTGTGAATATTAAAAACTAACCATCGACTTCCTAGAAAGCGCCCATTCACGTTTTGGAGCAAACTAGTGTTGCGTTTCGACGATTTAGGTTATGGTAATTTTGTGTATGAATAAAAATTTCTGGTGACTGTTGCATTTTAGATATTTAAGGAAANAGTGTGCAGTGGTAATATTCTTCTAAATGTTTTTGTCTTACAAAAAAAGAGCCCTGAGGTACCTCTGTAAACTAAAATTCCGCGATTCGTGCAAATTTCACTTTAAATAACACAACATACTCACGGTAGTGTCTATATTTATACTTGAAACATTGTTTCTCATAAATAAACACATACAAAATTTCATTACAAAGTCAAAGTTACCATCTCAAACTACCATACTACCATTACCATCTTCCACTCTCGTTAAGGATTCAATTACATATAACGGCTGCAAAATGTACAATCACTTTCCAAATAATATTAGGGATATACAGTCCAACGGCAGCTTCAGAAAGGCAGTAAAAAGAGTTCTTTCCGATAGAACCTATTATAGTTTAGAAGAATATTATGTGTATAAAATAGAATGATAAGTAGACCAAAACTATAGACTTTCTATACACTATACACCTTCTATTGTTTGTTATATTCTGAATTTCAAATAAGTTTGATTGTTTTTATTTAATTCAATTTTTATATGGCAGTGACCATTTTTATACATTTATCAAATGGTATTAATTTGATTACATTTACTTATATATGCACGCTTTGCCAACAAGATGTTATTCTTTGATATTGAAGCATATTTTGATTGATTGATATATTATATGTTGAATAGATCTATTTGGAAAAAATCAAGGTACCTACATACCTTGTTCAGAAAATTAGGAGAAAGTTCAAAATTGGCGAAGTACATACAGTCGATTACCGATGATTTTATTTTTTATGTTACACTCGCTTCGAAAATACTTCTCAGTTTCAGCTGTTTAACATGTTTAGTTTTGTTGGTGAGAGGCATATAAATTAGAAGTGTTCAACATGTTCGGCGATTTTCTGCCATCGAAAGAAATGAATCAAAGAATTTGCACTTGAAATGTTGACAGTGGCATACGGCATACGGTGATTGTATTTTGAGTCAGAGAAATGTTCAAAAGTGGTACAAGCTTTTCACAGAAGGTCCCTCACCCTGGACGCCTCAGCACATCAACAACCGATAAAAATGTTGAGAAAGTGAAGACAATTGTTATGGAGAATCGTCGAATTACTATTAGAGAAGTTGCTGAGCATGTCGGCATATCGGTTGGTTCATGTCATGCATTTTTTTCCGAAATGTTGGGCATGCAGCGTGTGGCAGCAAAGTTCATTCCAAAGTTGCTAAAAACCGTCGCATGAGCATCGCTCAGAAATTGTTGAATGAGATCAACGGCTATCCAGATTTGTTTGAAACGGTCATAACTGGTGACGAATCATGGGTATATGGTTATGACATCGAAACCAAAGTCTAACCGTCCGAATTGAAGAGACCAAAAAAGCCAAGGCCAAAAAAGCACGCCAAATTTGATCAAATGTCAAGGTTTCGCCCACTGTTTTCGTGCTACGATTATCGTGTCGTAGTGCATCAGGAGTTCTTGTTACATGGTGGTACAGACAATAAGGAGTATTATCTTGAAGTTATGCGCCGTTTGTGAGAAGCAATACGAAGAGAACATCCGGTATTGTGGAATAATAATCAATGGGTTTTGAACCACGATAATGTACGTGCTTACTTGTCATTGTTTGTTCGTAATTTAGTTTGGCCAGAAACAACACTGTAATCATATCTTAGCCACCGCATTCTCCAGATTTGCCTCCCTGCGACTTTTTCCTGTTACCAAGTGTTATTCTTATTTATTGTTCTGTGCAATCGAAATTGGCCTTTTAATTATTTGTATGGGCAATACTGGTTTAGTTAGTTTCTCTGACATATGTCATAAGTTAGTAGTTGTAGAGTTGTAGATGTATCGCTCATGTTTTAATTTCATCCATGTTTTGTCTTGCTTATTTAACAAGAAATATATTAATATTGTGCAATTGGTGTTGATTTTTATTGACCTCTCAGCGGACGCTGCGTTGTGTAAACCAACTCTGCTCAACACTATATTATATGTATTTACACATTAAAAAACTTACTCGGCAAACATTCAGTGTTTGGATTTCAATGCCAGAAATTCCTCTCTCTAGAGAATAGAAGCTATTTTCCAGAAGGTATTTTTTTGCTGCATTTTTAAAGCTGTTATAGCTATTGATTGGATAGTTGTTATAAATAAATATACAATTATAAAATGTAAATTTTTTGAATGTTGCAGTTTTATGTTTTGGTATTTCCAATAGAGAACTTCTTGATGGGTAGTTATGATGACTTCCTAACAAGTTGAAGTCAGAAGTTTCACATTTTAAAATGAACATAGAATGGAAGGGCAGACTAGAGTGTTGTTTGAAGACAGTCCTACATGACTCTCTGTATTCCAAATTAAATAATAAACTAATTATTTTTTTTTGAGAAGTGAAAACTCTTTTACATTCAGTAGCCAGTCCCCATGTTACATTATCTGATATATGGTGATATGCAAACGCATAGTCTGAATTCAACAATCCCTTTTGGTCCAAAATTGATGCTGTTACTAAATATTAGATTTTCATAGGTTTTTGAACCTGCCTTTCTCAGATGGAAATTTATGCAGGTTGTCTTATTAACTATATGAGTCGATTTTTTGGCACCATTATATCATTGGAAGCTTTTTCTATATTACTGGGCGATTCTTCAAGGATTTCTCCACAAATTGTAACTGTTATGTCATCAGCAAACATTGTTACTTGTCCCGCGGTAATTTGATTAGGAATATCATTTACAAAAAGGAGAAAATTAAGGGTCCCAAGACAGATCTTTGGGGAACACCAAGAGAAGTAGTGTATCCATTCGATAGTTGTTGTTTTACTTTGATGAGAATACTTCTGTGGGAAAGATAAGACTCAAACCATTTTAACAAGATACCTCTTATACCCAGATACCTAAGTAATCCTTATATAAATCTTATGTTTAGGCAGTCAAAAGCTTTTGAGAAATCGAACATAAGAGACACAACATATTTTCCTTTATCTTAGGAAGTGTGAACATAATTCAATAAATGGTATGTGGCTGATTCCGTTGACTTATTTTTCCAAAAACCATATTGAGGAAGCGTGACAGGTCATAACGTTCTACAAAACTGACTACTACATTGTACACACAGCGTTCAAGCACCTTTGAAAATTCTGTCAGAAGAGATATTTAGCGGTAGTTATATATTGTATACCAGTGAGGATGACAGTGTTCCATGTAAGTGCAATTTATTACCATTCATTTAAAGTAGAACTCATGTGAATGATATCTGATTTTTATTCCACAACGAATGTTTGAAATACATACTTAGTAGAGAAAAGTATCTTCTGTATAATTCAGTGTTCATATAGAAGTATTTGTTTCAAAAGAATTATTTTTCTTTCGTATAATTCAATTTATATATAAAAGTAGTTGTTTCAGGAGGACTTTCTTTCAGTTTGTGTCTGAAAGTTACTTCTTTGCATGATCTACACATCCATGTATAGAGTTACTTATTTTCAAATTGATTACTTCCTTCCTTTCTTTGGAAGATTCCCTCATCCTTCTTTTGTATCAAGATGGAGCAGTAGAAAGCCAAAAACTTTCATTCCCAAAAATTCACATTTTATTTACAAAACTTGGTTGAAATAATCAATTGCTACTATGTTGAATGAAATTTTCAAGTAGGTACTGAACATGATACAACACAAAAAGACAGGAAAGGATAACAAAAACAGTTTGTGTTTACATAGCACAAAACAACATTTTACGAAAATAGCCAATGAGAATGTATATTGAAAATTTTCAATATTGATTACTTAAAATGTATTTAAAGTTGAACATAAGTCGAATAAAAAAGTATCTTGATAGTACTCTGATATATTATAATAGGCTCTCTCACAAAAAAAATCCCTCAAAACTTCCCCAAACTGATATTACAGTGAGGATTTTCTTTTCCTCAAACAGTTGTATTCACGAATCTCGTGGCTTTGCTTTACACAGAAAACGTACACCTCTTTTCTCTATACCTAAAATTGATTGCAATGTTGTGACAGTACAAGCACCCCAGAAAGGGATTCGATATCATAGATGAGATTCTATGAGAGAGTGATATGTATCTTTGGCAGCAGCAAATCCTAACTCACAAGATGTCAGCCTCACAGCTACAGAGGACAACTTTGATTTGAGAACCCTGTAATGGTCTTCAAATTTCAAATCACTGTCAATAATTAGTCCCAAAAATTTAGTTGATGATTTATTCACAACAAAGATGTTGTCAACTTGTAAATTGCTAATGAAACATTTGAAGCAAATTACGTTCGTTTGAGATACATTAAAACTGAGGAGATTTGCGTCACGCCATCTTTTTCTTTTGCTCATATCACAATTTATTATTGTTTCAAGTTCAAAGGGGTTTTGATCACGCCATAAAATTGTAGGGTCATCAGCGAATAATGTGAACTCACCGTTGATATCAATAGATGTCAGAACATTTATATACATAAGGAATAATAGTGGTCCGAGGACTGAGCCTTGAGGAACTCCAAATTTTGCTTTTCCTTCCATAGAATAACTGGTCGTTTTAACAATATGACTACGCTCAGATAAATAGGATTCAAACCAATTGAAACTTACACCGCTTGTTCCATACTGTTGTAGTTTCTGAAGCAGTGTACCATGACTAACACAGTCAAACGCATCACTAAGGTTTTGGTTTATGACGCCACAAATATAATATGAAGGGGTATATTTGTGATTACATAGTCAATGGTACTGGTGGAGCTTCTTCCACTTATATTTGTGAAAACATGTGTTGGTTTATTTGTTGTTATCTTCAATTGAAAAGATTCTAACATATCATTTATTATTTTCAACTCTTGGATCTCTTTTTTATCAAGATGAATATTAAAATCCCCAATTAAATTTCTTTAGTCAAATTTTCTATTTACAAAATTCAGTAAAGAAAACAGGCGTTCTTCAGAAACTCTCCACTTCCTGGTCTATAAATATTTATTATTGCATGGAGACTCCATGGAGACAGAGTGTTCTAGAAAAGTGAGATATCAGGTTGTAATTCATTAATGACATGCACTCAATATCGTCACATTGACACCAATGCATAATTTTAGTATTATAACTATTTAAAATGACTTTAAAATGATTCGGTTAATTTGTAACTCAAACAATGAATGTTCACGTGGAAAATATTTACATTCAAATCAAATTTAGATTGTATGGTGGTTTTATATCTATCCAGTTGACATGCCTTAATGATTTTTTTATCGAAACCTACTTTTATGCTGCTTGATGGAGTTCCAGTTTGTATCTGAAAAACTTCTGGGCATCACATACTCAATTGCTTCCTTCTTTTCTTCTGAAGTTTCCCACATTTCTTGTACAAGGATGGAAATAATTTTTTACTAGTTCATTTATAAGAGAATCAAATACCAAACCTTGAAGTACTCCACACTTGATCGTTTCAAATTATGATGTAATATTGAAATTAAAAAAAAATGGCAATCAGACGACTTCATCCAGAGATTGTTCATTAAACTATTGAGTAGTCGTTTATTATTTCCCTTAATGATCATAACTTTTGTAACATTTGGGACTTTGTTACAACTCTGTAATGTACTTGACATAGTTACGTTTTGTTTTACAGCAGTTTACGAACAATTAGTTGCATACTTGGATGATAATGAATTATTCTTAGGTAAACAGTCAGGATTCAGAAAAAATCATTCCTGTGAATCACCTATTCAGTATACTTTCTCTAGATGGAAAAATGCGTATGATGAAAATAAATACACTGTAGCTGTCTTTCTTGACTTCAAGCGCACATTTGAAACAATTGACAGATATTTTTGGCACTGTGGAAATTTAAATTGTTAATTAGTTGTTATGTCTTGTAAGATTAGGATGTATCCTATAATAAAGATTACTACTACTACTACTATAATTTGATTGATCATTAGTGTTGAATGTCTTTATGCTTATTCTTGTCTTTTTACTATTTTTTTATTAATAGTTTGTGGTGTACTGGATTAATAAAAAATAAATAGGTTTATAAATAGGTTTATTTATTTTTAAGCAATTACAATAGTTTATCTTAAGGATTTTACTTGTTGGGTTCATAACTGAACTCTAATGCTTGACTGGTTTCAACAATTGAAACTTTCTTGATGAACCATTTGAGAAATTATAATAATTCTGTAGTGAACTTGATCGATAAATAAAAAAAATAAATAGATCTATTCAGACATAATGCTGTCTGTTTAACAGTTAGGATTTTAAGCCAGATAGGATAAGTCCCTTTTTCCATATTCTTCTAGTTAGCTAATCGAAGTATAATAACGCAATACAGTTCAAACTGTGTGGTGTATTATATTTCAGTTCAATGATGCACTTGGAAATTTCCTTTGCCAATTTACTAATCAGATTCTACACATCGAACAAATTGGAATTTTTCATAATAGTGATGGCATTAGAGACCTCAATGTGTGTGCTAAGTTTTGAGTATCAACATTACTATTACTGCATCATTACAAATTAAATTTTTCGAAAGTAAACTTATCATAAATTTTCTTGATTTTCTCAATTGAAAATTGAAAAGTTTCCAGCTATCAGCAATTTTATTATGATTGTTCAAAATAAAATAATCATACGCTTTACAATCAGTATCTCTATTTGAAGTTAGCCAGAATTAACTACAAAGAACTAAGCCCCCTGGACCACAAAAGAACCGTCTAGTAGTTCGTACTGCCCGGCGAATCTTAGGAAAGTTAACCACAAAACTTCAATTGAATAAATATTATGTTTCTTTTACTCTAGTATCCGGCCTCTACAAGTTTTATAGCTAATGAATAATATCTGCTACACAAACAAAAAAAATGGATCAGAAAATTAAGTTACCTTGAGAATTGAATGATCCCATATTGCAGTCCAAATACCTTTTGGAGAAATGAACCAGAACTCTTTCCCTTTCTTGCGTCTCTCCAGTGAGTGAAAACTGTTTAAGGAATTTTCTTAGAGCTATATCCAGAGTATCTTTTTCGAAATTGAAATATTTCAGGTACTCCTCTGCAACAGCTCGGCTAAAATCATTACTGAAAAAAGCAACATTTAAAATCAAGTATTGTTACTGACATTTATGTTTTTTTTTTCAACAAACAAAAACCACATCAATAATAAAGTTAGCTGAAATTTAGAAGTATCTGAAATTTCTGAATATTGTAAGTGTGAAATCAACTGGGAGTTTCAATTTATGGCACCATTATTGTATTTTCAACATATGAACCTTTTTACTACCATGTGAACACTTTTAGTGTCATTTAACGAAAGTAAAGGTCAAATGACATTAGAGATGTATTCAGCTTTCTACTACTCCATCTTGAAGAAAAAAAAAAAAGGATGAGGGAGTCTTCCAAAGAAAGGAAGGAAGTAACTCTATACATGGATGTGTAGATCATGCAAAGAAGTAACTTTCAGACACAAACTGAAAGAAAGTCCTCCTGAAACAGCTACTTTCATATAAACATTGAATTATACGAAAGAAAAAATGTTTGAAATACAAACTGAGTAGAGAAAACTATCTTCTGTATAATTCAGTGTTCATATAGAAGTATTTGTTTGGAAAGAATTGTTTCTTTCGTATAATTCAATGTTTATATGAAAGTAGCTGTTTCAGGAGGACTTTCTTTCAGTTTGTCTGAAAGTTACTTCTTTGCATGATCTACACATCCATGTATAGAGTTACTTCCTTCCTTTCTTTATAAGACTCCCTCATCTTTTTTTTTTGGAGTAGTAGGAGTAGTAGAAAGCCAAAAACGTTAAAACGTTCTTTCCCAAAAATTAATCACTCCTAAAAAATATAACCCCTTCAATTCAGATGTATTCAGTTGAGCACGTGGTCGTGATTATTATACTGTAAGCCCCCGCTAAATTTTTGAGGGGTTATCTGTAAGGACATTTTCAAACTTATAAAGTGTCCGCCATCTAACGTTTTTTTTTCAACTAGTGCTTATTTCGTGAATGGTAACACTTAGCTCATGTTTGATTTGACAGATAATTAGTTTCATCCTTCCGCTGAACGAATATGGTTGTGTATATGCTTGAACAACACTGGGAAATATTGCGACATTACTTGGAAAATCATAGTAATGTTGCAGAATGTGTGCAAAAATTGCGTACGGATTTTGGAAGAAAAGAAGCACCGTCAGCTCCGTATGTTCGTTATCTTGTGAAAAAAGTGAAAGAAACTGGCATCCTCATCGATAAACCAAAGCGTGAAAAGCCAAAAACAGTGCGTACACCCGAGAATATTGCTGCTGTGGCAGAAAGTGTGCGTGAAGCGCCATCAACATCAATTCACCGTCGTTCTCAACAATTGAACATTTCGGAGACATCATTGAGACGAATTTTGCAGAAAGACCTTGGTATGACGCCATACAAAGTCCAATTGGTTCAGGAGTTGAAGCCAACTGACCATCTAATGCGTTTTCGCTTCGCTAAGTGGGCCTGCGATCGACTTACAGAAGATGCCGATTTTGCAAAAAAAAAATCATCTTTTTAGATAAAGCTCATTTTGATCTTGGCGGGTTTGTAAACAAGCAAAATTGTCGCATCTGGGGCACGCATACATTGAAAAGCCGACGCACCCAAAACGAGTCACTGTTTGGTGAGGATTTTGGTCCAGAGGCATAATTGGGCAATTTTTCTTCGAAAATGAGCAAGGAGTGGCCGTTACAGTCAATGGCGATCGTTATCGGGCCATGTTGAACGAATTTTTGTTCACAAAAATTGAAGAGGAGGATATTGGCAACATTTGGTTTCAACAGGACGGCGCTACGTGCCACACAGCAGAAGCTACACTCGATGTTTTGCGCCCTGTTTTTGAAGATCGCATTATCAGCCGCAGAGCTGATGTCGTTTGACCATCTCGGAGCTGCGATTTGACACCGTTGGACTATTATTTGTGGGGTGCCGTCCAAGATAAGTGTTACGCCGACAAGCCAGAGACAATTGACGCTTTAAAGGACAATATTCGTGAAGCCATTGGTGAAATACAGCTGCACACAATCGATAATGTGCTTAAAAATTGGACCGATCGAGTAGACTACTGCATGGCCAGCCGAGGCAGCCATTTGAATGAAATTATTTTCCATTATTAACCGGAAGGATTCTACTTTCAAATAAAAAAAGAAATTTGAGTAAATATTCAGTAGTTTTTTTATTATAGCATTAAAAAAAAGTTATTTGGCGGACCCTATACATTAAAGTTTATTAATGCATTAAGTTTGAAAATGTCCTTTAGTCCTTATGCCCTTAAAGTTTAATGTATAAGTTTGAAACTGTGCTTATAGGACGAAACTGTAGTAACGTTAGTAACAAATAAAAGTGGTAAAAAAAATTAGAAAGTTTCAATTCTCTTTTCTTCATTGAAATACAAATGTTTATGTTTGGATCACTGCTTACTGAGCAATTCAGTTTTAAGTTTACTTTTGAATAGCGGTAGTGATGAATTTTTCAATTTTACAGCATGATAAGTGAAGGATCGTTCATAGATGGTGCTGTTATGATTCGGAATGTCAAAATTATTATTAAATCTAAGGTTTCTTGAATGTATCTGATGTCTGGGAAGGAGTTTCTTTACCAAATAAGTGGGTTGTCCCACTTGATATCTGTAATTCAACCTGAACATTAGTCTGATGCAGGCGTTCTGTACTTTCTGAATTCTTGCAGAAGTTATGGAATCGATACAAGGATCCGTGGATGACAGTAGTACATCTGAAAGGGTAATTTTGAGAGACCTACTCAGATAGTGTTTGTTTAAATACAGATGTTTCAAAGTACCTTACGACTTTTGAATAAGAGTATTGACTTGATGAACAAATCTGAGGTTGTAGTCTATATGAAGTCCTAAGCATTTAATTTTGTCAGTCAATTCCACAGAATGTCCATCAATATACGAATAGATTTTATCTATGGCCCTTCCACGACCTTTGGCTTTTCCAAAAATTATTGAAGATGATTTACAAGGATAAAGGTTTAGACAGTGTTGCTGCGGAATCTGAACAGGATTCTTTGCATCATTATTGAGCAATGTTTCGTGATCAATAAGATGATTTCATTTATCGGAGTAGTACAAGTTAGTATATGTATGAATGTTGAATAATTCAAGAACATTGGAGAAGTCAGATATGTAGATAATAAAGAGTAGTGGAGCAAAAATTGAACTTTAACTAATTTTGTGCTTCTTGCTCAATGTCATAGATGATAAGAAAATGAAATACCTCTACTACATCATAGACCTACAAGACCAGACACATTACCAACACATTACTGCTATTTTATAAAATCAGGTGAAAATATGTACCAAAAATAATGCCTGCTATTAGATGGTTGTTAAGAATGAATGAGTACTTGACTTCCTCTGCCACATTCAAAAGTTTTTCACCAAACTCAACAACGCGAAAACCCAATACTATAACAGCGTGACTCACGGTCGATGGTAGGTTAGACGTTTCTGGAAAACGCAAAGCATGATTTTTCTGAAAATTTCACCTCTCACATTTCCTTACCTGTTCTATCGATCTAAAATATTTTCAGCATTGCGGCGTTGCCACTTCCATCAAAAAGTCCTAGCAACTTTATTTTTTAAATGGAACACCCCGTATATTAATACATTTTTGGAATCGCTCTAGTATTTTAATACTTTTTTGTTAATAATGTCCTATACCTATCTCTATCTGTTTTCGAGATAAAAAATAAATTGTGCTAAATATGGTCCAAAACATAGCCTTAATTGAAATTAAGTACATCAGTACTCTCAATTCATGAAAAGTTGATATTTTGATGATAGTTTGGAAAAACTCGAAATATTCAAATAACACCAAGAAATCGACTCCATATCATACAGGGCGTGCTAAAATTACTATTATTTTCATTGTGCATAAAAGTAGTCAAAAGTTCATTTTATCAAATGAAACCCCCTGTATATTACTCGGTGAATTGAAAGATGGTGAAAAATGCCTCAAGATGATATACATGCCCCCCTATACCTAAATCGTCAAGTTTTCTCAATAAAGTCGCTTCTTCTAGAAACATTATTTTTTTTTTACAATTTGGATTTAGGTAGCAGTGGAATTATCAAGCTTATAGCAGTTCGGTTACTTTTATAAGTAATTTACAAAGGGTTATCGACGGTGTTTCCAATCATCTACCAAAATGAATGCAAATATCGATTATTCAAACGAAGTTCTTATGAAATTATTTATTATACACATGAACAAAGTGATCAAATCATTGTCAGAACGTGTAAAAAATTCAACCAAATGTATCCTGAATTAACACCAAAGAACGAGAGGAAGTTTGTGTGGTTACAAAATAATTTCCTTAACTATGGCTCAAAGTTTCCAGGGAACAACTGTACCAAAAATCAGTCATGTCTAGGTATAAAAAGTAAGATTTTGTGTGCTAAAACATGTGAAAGTACAGACAATAACAGAATAGGATTATTCAAAATAACAAAATTGTAAACAAAATATCACATTTTCACAATAAATGCTGAATATGTTGTCCATTACATTCAAAACACTTTAAAATGTTTTTTGTACGCGACTTGTGGTTGCTTTTTCAATTTCCTGGGGACCCAGATCTTCAATACTCCACACTATTCGCCGTCACAATTCTTCTTTGGTAGGCACTGGAATACTGTATACCCTTTCTTTTAAAACACCCCATAAAAAAAGTCAAGTGGCGTGAGATCGGGTGATCTCGGTAGCCAATCCCACGGCCCTAAACGCCTAAACCAACGATCGTCGAAGAGTTCGTCAAGTTTCCTGGAAACTTCCTGGGTGGAATGAGCTGGCGCTCCGTCCAGTTGAAACCACGAATTCCTATATTCCTCTAAAGGGAAATTTTCAAGAAAATCGGTTACAGTCGTCCTTAATATTTGGAGATATCTCTCTGCGTCTTCATAAATAAAAAAGATAATTTTATTGTTCTTCAGAATACAGAAAACATTCATGTCAAATTTTTCTTGAAAACCCATTTCTTTTGTAACGTAAGGATTGTGATCAGCCCAAAAATGTTTATTCCTTCTATTGAAAATATCATCCCTCGTGAATTTTGATTCGTTGCTCCAAATTATTTTTGACAAAAATTCCCGATCTTCCTGTGTATGAATCAAAAGGGATTCACAAAAATGCATTCTACGTTCGAAGTCTTTTGCTTTTAGAGCTTTAACTTTGGTAAATTTATACGGATGCATTCCGTGATTTTTCAAAATTCGTTGAACTGAAGCATGTGATACACCTAAATCTTTTTCTGCACTGCGAATAGAAGCTTCTGGATATGCATAAAAATATGCCAAAACGTTAACATATTGTTAACAATATTGTCCTCATTTGAATAACAGGTTTTGGTAATGTTGAAGGCGCTTTTAACATGGAGCCATAGTTAAGGAAATTATTTTGTAATCTTGCAAACTTCCTCTCGTTCATTGGTATTATTTCAGGATACATTTGGTTGAATTTTCTACAAGTTCTGGCAATGATTTGATCACACTGTCCGTGTATAATAAATAATTTCATGAGAACTTCGTTTGAATAATCAATATTTGCATTCATTTTTGGCGATTTTTTGAAACACCGTCAATAACCATTTATTAATTACTTATAAAAGTCACCAAACTGTCATAAGCTTGATATTTCCACGGCTACCTAGAAATCAAATTCTTTAAAAATTATTTTTTGTACAAAAAATCATTTAGAAAAGTGCAGTTCATGCTATTGGTAATATTAAATCCCTGTGGAGTTACTGACGATGACGAAGTAGTATTCAGTCCAACTGTAGAAAGTCCTTCATGACTAACCAATAATCCTCCTTAAAATAACGTGAGTTGGCGTATGTAGTTGTAACGTATGCCTTGTCATCCAAAGATCGTGTGTTCAAATCCCATGGACCCTATAATTTTTTTTATTATCAGCAGTAACGTTATACAAAAAAATGTGTATGATACATTTGTTAAAAGTGATTTTATTTTGCTCGTGAGTTTGCTCCACTTGCTGACGCTCGTTTTGCAATAATCCCCACTCACAAAATAAAATGCCACTTTCAACACTTGTAGGTAAAACGTGAATAAGTATTTTTCCACAAAAACGGCTTTATTAGGAAAACTTGACGATTTAGGTATAGGGACATGATATATCATCTTGAAGCATTTTTCACCATCTTTCAATTTACCGAGTAATATACAGGGAGTTTCATTTGAAAAAATTAACTTTCGACTACTTTTATCCACAATGGAAATAATAGTAATTTTAGCACGCCCTGTATGATATGGAGTCGATTTCTTGGTGTCATTTGAATATTTCGAGTTTTTCCAAACTATCATCAAAATATCAACTTTTCATGAATTGAGAGTACTGATGTACTTAATTTCAATTAAGGCTATGTTTTGGACCATATTTAGCACAATTTATTTTTTATCTCGAAAACAGATAGAGATAGGTATAGGACATTATTAACAAAAAAGTATTAAAATACTAGAGCGATTGTAAAAATATATCAATGTACGGGGTGTTCCATTAAAAAAAATATAATGGCTAGGACTTTTTGATAGAAGTGGCAACGCTGCAATGCTGAAAATATTTTAGATCGATAGAAGAGGTAAGGAAATGTGAGAGGTGACATTTTCAGAAAAATCATGTTTTGCGTTTTCCAGAAACATCTAACCTACCATCGACCGTGAGTCACGCTGTATATTGCACCAAAAAAATTCGATAACAACGAAATGCAATTCCAACAACGACATATGATAAGTGTTGCAGGCCTAGATGATTTTTCATGCCGTTAGGTGGGTTTACTATCTTTCGATTCCAACTTTTGTCTGGTTTTAGCACCCTGAACACTACTAAGGGCATCAACAAGTAGTTCGTTGTCAAATCTTATGAAATATAGGGCAAAAGGCATGAGTTGTATAATACTGTTAATGATGGATATTACTGGAGTTTTTTCCCAACACCAAACCGTTATTTTAACACCTTGACACGTGTTTCGATCACCAAGTTATCATCTTCAAGAGGAAGATTTATCCTCCTCTTGAAAAGGTGTTAAAATAACGGTTTGGTGTTGGGAAAAAACTCCAGGATTATTCCTTACTACACCAAAGGTTGCAAACAGTAAATTGCAAGTACTGTTAATGATGTATATTACTGTTAATGATAATGATCTAAAAATAAATCCTTTGAGTTTCTTTGAATTTTGAAAATACACAAAAAATTGATACGTTCATCAACATTATATTTCAACTGTAAATATTTGAAATGAATTTTAACTTTTTCTATAATCCATTATTTAGGAACACTCTCTCAAACTACCCCTTGAAAAAACCATCTTGTTAAGAAACAATATTAATTAGGGTACTCAAGCCAATTCGATGTATTCAGGTAAATGTTCAAGTCATACTTACTTTTTACTGAGATGCCTGGAAACATCAGACTTCTTGAATCCTTCAAGACCATATAATCTCTTGGCTAACCTGATAGCTGATGGCATGTCAACGGCTTTGGGTGAATAGTGAAAGCTGTGTAGGCTTTCAACATCGCTCTCGTCCTCCGAAGATAAAGGTGATGATCTATTAGCACCCTCATGGAAAGCATCTTCTTCGTATTCAATTTCCGGAGGACCGTCACATGAAATCTAAAGAGAAACATCAATCACTTAGATGATCAAAACATAATAGACATTAGCTATCTCCTAACGAATCAAACACCATAACAAAGTTATCTATCAATCGGTTCATAAATAAATTGTTGTTGGAAAAAAGAAGTAGGTATCATCACCTTGAGTTGTTTTTACAGTGAACCATTCCTTTTTATATGTAGGTGCCACTTTAGCTATTTTTGGTTCCATAATGTTATTTATTGGCTTTACCAGGTGATCACTGATTTCATCAATAATATAGATAGATAGATAAATTTTATTTAACTACTTTACAATATGTTTGTAGCACGTCAAAAAAGAAAGTCCAATAAAATTTTTTTTACATCAAATTTGACAGCAAATAAAGTAAAAACAGGAATTTAAGAGTTGAGTTACAATATGTTATTAAACTACCACAGCAGAGATGCGGCAATGCGGTTGGCTCGGTAATGCGGTTGGCTCGGTAATGCGGTTGGCTCGGCAATGTGCAATGTAATCCTCAACAATATTTCAGGAGATACTTTTTCAAGTATTTTATAAAGCCACTAATACTCAATTTTTTAACATTTGATGGCAATGTGTTGAAAAGCTCATAGTTCAATGAGTTCGACTGTAACATATTTAGTTGAAAACGGTTGCTTCGGATAAGGTGAGCATTGCGAGTGTTGTAGCTGTGTACATCCGAATTTCTCGGCAACACCGACTGACTTCTATGAGGGCCCAAAACCGAACCTTGGGGTACTCCATGACTAACAATCTGAAAGTCTGATGTTTTACCGTTCACTGAAACACACTGTTTTCTATTGGAAAGATAAGAATTCCTCTAACACCATAATAGTTTAGTTTTTCCAAGAGAATGTCATGTGACACACAGTCAAAAGCTTTCAAAAGATTACACAGCATTATAGCTGTATGATTGCCTTGCTCAAATTCCCCAAAATATGTTGGTGTAAAATGTTTCAATAAGATGAAAAATCTAATAGATATGAGCGGTAACAAGTCAGCAGTTAGGACTAGAATATCGATATATCTCAGCGATAAAGCTTTCTATAGCTTAGAAGAGTTTCTGGGCTCCTGATTATATTTAAAATTATAATTGTACAAACCTCAACTGAATTTGTTGTGTAATTGTTATAATTTTTTATATATTTATATCACTAAATAGTGTCCCGTTGCTGCAGTTGTACCATATTCCCAATTTATTTGAATGAATTGGGAATGAATAAATAAAAGTTAGGCTATGATATTCACAAGTAAATACAGATATGATACCATTAATATTAATAGCCTTAACCTGAACATCAATAATGAACAAATTGAAATTGTATCAAATATCAAGTATTTGGGCTTCCAGTTGGATAACTTTCTGAACTTCAATACCCATTTCAATTATATTCATAAAAAAATTTCAAAAAAACTTTATTTTTTCTCTCGTATAGCCCAGGAATTATCAACCGAAACAAAAATCACGGTATATAATTCAATTATTCAGCCGCATTTTGATTATTGCTCATCAGCCCTGTTTTTGTTTGATCTTACTAAGCTGAATATGCTACAAAAACTTCAAAATCGTGGCATGAGAATAATTCTGAGAACTAATCGTCTCACCCCCATAAGATCTATGTTAGCAACGCTTAATTGGTTCTCAGTCGAAAAAATTATGTATTATTTCACCTAGATTTTTGTATATAAAATATTGAATAACCTGGCTCCTGTTTACTTTCATACATTTATAATATTGAATAGAGACATTCACACTTATTACACTCGGGGTAAAAATGACATTCACATTTAGCAGCACTGCTTATCGCAGTACTATGAACTCTTTATTTTTCAAAGGTTTCCAAGAATTTAATTAACTACCAGACTTTATTAAAACATCATCATCGTTGAATTTGTTCAAAAAACAATTGAAAGAACTTATTAAGATGAAATAGATATCGTACTGAAAGCAATTCTTGTAATTTTTGTAATTTTTTTTTTTTGACTAGTCCGATAAGTTACATATTCTGTAGTTTTCACCACACAATGTGTATTCTTTTGTGATGAATAAAATGATTCTGATTCTGAAATGATTCTACAACGTCACCGACAACATTAAAAACTGCCTACAGAAACGTTCTTCGTGGTATCAGCCAGGGGAGTAGTTGTTTTCTGATAGACATCAATCCATTCAACCTACTGTGTAGGTATATTCAAGACTGGCTTGAATGTTTAAAGTTCATTTCTTTAAATTGTTTACTGCCAGTCTTTAAGCATAGCCCACTGACTAACAAGAAAGTTTTTCTTCCTTATTCAGAGGAATCGGGTAAATTTCGGATATGCAGTTGGTTAGTACCTCGTCCACTAGATGGAGTGACATTTTGTTGTTCACTCCAACTTAAGAAGAGGAATGAAATACTCTGAAAGAATTCCGATTTTCAATTATGGAATATCATTGACTTTAGGTTGATGAGTGGCTAATGAGCCCGAAACCGGTCTGCAAGTGTGCCCGTTCCATAACTGAAGGTCGACTTTCAGTTGTATTGCCAATTGCATATGCAGGACATTTTTTGTGAAGAATACTGCACTGACGCCTGTGGGATATATTCCCACAGGCGTCAGTGCAGTATAATACCGCTGCCTTCTTCGTCGCTAGTTAAAGATTCCATTATTTACAACGGTCTTAAAATGTTCAATCTCCTTCCTTAAGCTTCAAGAACCATAAATGACCTTAGAGCTCTTAAGAAAGAGTTGAAAGACTTGCTCTCTGGGAAACCTTATTATAGCTTAGCAGAATTCTATGATGATAATTTTAATTGAGAAGACTAACTGTAATATCTACGGTATTTTATTGATTTCATTTCATTCAATTTAGTTTAAATTGATTTATTTACATTTTGTTGACCATGTTCTTATATCCTGAACGTTTGTTATTATTTACATGTCTCTTTTCAGTTCATGTTATAACCTACTTTTAGTGAGTTTACTTTTGTGATTTCATGTATATGTTATTTATATTTCGCACAAGGCTTTGTCAATAAGAATTTATTCTTCAGACAATAAAGTATAATAAAAAAAAAAAAATCCAACGTCATTCGTGGTATTAGCCAAGGGAGTAGTTGTTTTCTGATAGGTGTCAGTCCATTCGACCTACTGTGTAGGTATATTCGAGACTGGCTTGAACGTTTAAAGTTCATTTCTTTAGATTTATTCATCTAATGTTTGTCATATATTTTAAATCATTCCAATATGTAACAAATATTGTAACAAAAATATTAGAAATGTATGTAAGTTTGATTTTCTTATTTCAAATAAAGATTATTATTATTATTTTGACTCATGCTAGACTAAGTTCGTATGTATGACATTTAATTAATGCCAATCTTTGAAAATAAGTTCAATTTTCTTCTTGAAGATGATCACCTGGTGATCGAAACACGTGTCAAGGTGTTAAAAGTAAAGGTTTTGTGTTGGAATAGAATTCCAGTAATATTCAGTACTACACTAAACAGTGCATCACAAGTTAATAAATTTATATATACCTGGTATCCATAAGTCTCACTTTTGAGAGTTGAGGAACTATCACTCTGCCGCGCCCTGTCTTTCTCAGGTCCTTTAACCTGTATCACAATACGATAATCACTATTTTCTGAATTGGCATTTGTCGTCGAACTTCCATGTACCCTCACATGTCTTTGTTTTGGTTCCGATACTAACAAAGTACTGTCACTATCACTATGATCACTAATTTCCATAACACAGTCTCTGATCCCAACACTGTCATCATCACGATAGTCCGGGCTGGAGATATTCGACACTGCTTCCGACATACTAAACTCTCCAAAAGGCTGTCCGCCGGGGCCATTCGTGAGACTGAACGGAACTCTTCTCGAACCCGATTGGCTAGACATAACGGAGGAAGACACTGACGTTGGGGAGGCGGGGGAACCAGAATGTATCGGACTGGAGGAAGTCGGAGAGATGTTGCTATGCGAAGAACTGCTACCATTCGAAAGAGTATGGATGAACTTATGATGATCTGAGATTGGGGCGTTGTATGTCCACACTATTCGATCACTATCACTAGTACAACCGGACGAATCAGGTCGCGTATCTAGAAGAGTATTGAGTGAGCTGGTCACATCTTCATCAGCTTCAGAGTTAGCTACACTGACGCTGCATAAGTCATTTTGTCCTTGAAGTTGGTCCTGAAATTGGAATAATGTTAAGTATTTTAATGGAATATCATATATACAGTTTATAATTGAAATATTCAGACTGTCAACGTTGTTCTTCTGAAGAAACTATTTCCTCTTTCGGAACATAATAATAATTTCAAAAGTCACATAGTCATTTATTTGTGTATATCAAGATACATGAAGATTTGGCACCTACTAATGTTCTTTTATGATACTATTTAAAAGACATGGAACATTGAAATATATTCTGGGACGACAGACTGTCGTGAAGTTGCAGTTTGGCACAGATTTTTTTTAAAATTATAGCTTAGTCTTTCTCAAAGTGGGCGATAACGCCCTTTTGTGGGCGCTGGGGGCCTATAGGAGGGCAGTAAAGGGCACAGAGAAGATTGGGGGTCGTCGAAGCAGTTTAGGGGGGCGATGGCTAAGTTAAAAACGTTTTTTTGCTTTTAACACAAGCTTTACCGATCCTTTACGCTTAACGCGCGTTTCCTCGTGTAACGCCATCTAGGGGACTAGACAGTAACTATTTCCTGTCCGATAGTTGTCAAACTGTACAACAGATGGCGGTAAGCTTCAATGCGAAGTGAGAAGTTCCTATTCTCCATTCTCAAAAGTACTAGGCCCGCACGCGCCATCCAGCCAGTAATGTCATTCGACGATATTACGAAAACAAGTGAATTCAGTTAGCGACTAGCTTGGTAAAGTGCTGTACGTACGGTGGTGAATACTGTGAGTGGTGTCATTAGCAAGTTTTTAATACTCGATTCTTTACTTGGTATTTTTAAAGACAAAATCATGTCGGAAGCAAGAAAGAAGTAAAGGCAGTATAGCGCGGAATATATAAAATATGGATTTATTGAAAATTTCACAAATTCATCTTTACCTATGTGCCTTCTTTGCCAAAAAACATTATTGAATTAAACGATGAAACCCTCAAAGCTACAAGATCATTTGAAAAAAATGCATACAGATAAAAAAGACAAAAGTGTGACTTATTTTCAAGAACTGGAAAAAAAAAACACTCAACTCAGCCAACCGTGTCAAAACTTTTTTCAGCGGCTTCTAAGCAAGACGACGACGGACTCCGATCTTCCTACAATATCTCCTTGCTAATTGCTCAAACAGGTAAACCTCACACTATTGGAGAGGATTCAATTTTACCGGCAATAAATGAAGTAATAACTACTGTGCTCCATAAATCAGCGACAGATATTATCCGAGAAATTCCTTTGAGCAATAGTTCCGTGCAAAGACGAATTGATGAGATGGCTGAAAACATTGAGTAGTCATTGTGCAATCATATGAAGACTTCTAATTCTCAATTCAGTTAGATGAGTCAACTTTTCCAACTAATGGAGCATTGTTGTTGTCATACGTGAGGTTAATTGAAAATGAGAAAATATATCAAGAACTACTATTTGCCAGAAATTTAGAGACAGATACAAAAGGAGAAACCATATATAATACACTGGAAAAATTTTGTGATGAGAAAGAAATTCCACTGAAGAATATTATATCAGCTGCTACGGATGGCGCTCCGGCTATGACAGGACGTCACAAAGGCTTCATAGCGTACTTAAAAGATAAAATTCCAGATGTGCTCGCTGTACATCGCGTCAATCATAGACATTTGGTTGCAAAAAATTTGAGTGAGCGCCTCTCTCAATCACTGCAATATATCATCAAAGCAGTCAATAAAATCCGAAACAGTTCTTTAAATGACAGACTATAGATTATTTAATCAGCTTTGTATTGCTAATGATGAAGATTTCAACCGATTGCCATTTTACACAGAAGTGCGTTGGTTATCAAGAGGTAACTGTCTAACTCCATTTTACAATCTATTTGACTCTATAATAGTTCTTGGAAAACAAAGACAAAGAATTGCACGACAACCTCGTCACTTCAAAGAATGATATTGCTTACTTGACAGACCTGTATAAATTAATACCACGTAGTAACGGCTACATCCATCAATTTACTGTATAAATTATTTAATGATGTCAATCTCCAACTTCAATGTGACGACTTGAAATTGATTAAAACAAAAATGCCATTGCTTCTTTTGTAGCCAAATTGCTCTTATATAAGAATAATATCGGCAGACGTGAATTTCGCAATTTCCCTAATTTGTCAGCAGTATCCTTCAACAACGACGACTTGCTTGTTTACTGCCAACATTTGGAGAACCTCCACAGTGATTTCGCAGAACGATTCCAGGACACTTTAAAACTGGAAATACCGGACTGGGTGTTGGATCCTTTTTCTTGGCCCACTTTTATTTATTATATACCTAAATGATATTTATTATGTTCCTGGGCTACATGAACTTAATCTGTTTGCAGACGATACATTAGTTTATACTTCGAATACAGACCTCAATGATGCTGTAGATACTCTCAAAGGTTCTATGAAGAACATCGAAAAATATTTACATATGAATAAATTGAATTTAACAATTTACCAAATGCCATTAGAGAGGAAAATACTGTAAGAGGGTTTAAAAGTGAATTATTGGAATACCTAGAGCGTTAGTTAGTTGGAAAATATGTATATTATATGTATGTTACTATATCAATATTGGTTTTCAACATTGGGTCTTATAAATTGTATATTTTTTATTATTATCTTTTTATTTAGTTTATCTTCATTATTGTTATTATCTATATACAAATTTGAATTTTATTAATATTTTTGGCACTGTGGAAATTTAAATGTTAATTAGTTATTATGTCTTGTAAGATTAGGATGTATCCTATAACAAAGATTACTACTACTACTAATGTCAACACAGCAGGAACACCCCGGCTGGAAGAAGAACTCATAGAACTGATAACGAACGAGGAAATAAAATTGAATAATGGATACCAAGAATTTTGGTTACAAAAGCCAATCCCGCAATTGTACCCTGGATTGTGGTCCATCGTTTTTGATAGCATTCCCATTATCGTATTTGTGTGAACGTGAATTTATTGCTCTGGCAACGTTGCTAACTAAAAAGAGAAATCTCGAAAACGGTTCAAAATAGAAATAGTATTATCTGAATAAAGTTAATCTAAAATTGGATGTAGAGCTTAAAAATGTTGAAATATACAGGGTGTTCCTTTTGAAAAAATTGAGTTCCACTCATTTTTTCATGAGATCAAAGTATCTGCATTTTTTGAAGACCCTGTATGAGGCAAATGAAAATATGACTCGGAGTGAAGATCCTCATAGTATCACTCCACTCCATTTCAAATTTGATCGTTTTATTGCAAGAGAGTTCAAGATTATCAGCATTTATAAAAGTTCATGTTTGGTAAAAAAATATCGAAATTAATTTATATCTTCTAAACGGTAATAAATAGGTATAGGGAAATAGTATATGAATTTGTTGACAAAGTGATAATGAATCATAATATGATATTATATACGGGGTGTTCCATTTGAAAAATCAAAGAAGCCGCTACTTTATAGTAGAAGCGACAACGCCGCTTCGTCTAAAATATTTTAGGCGTGTAGGTCATATTGACTTATGCATACTGTGGAATTTTCAGGTTGATCCGTTGAATAGTTTGCCAGAAACGGCTAATTAACGCTCATCATGAAAAGCCCTGTATACATTTTCATTTGAAATAAAACTACTGAAAAAAATGAAAATGAAATCTACTGCCACGTAATTGAGGGAGATACGAGTATAAGATAAACATTCTCAGCCTTATGTCCAATACATTAATGTTTAACTCTGTTCAGGTGCCAAAATTTTTCCTTGCAGTTGGACATCACAGATGGACAGAATTTGACTCGTCACTTCTTTAGACTTGATGCTTCAAAATCTGTCTTTTGAGATTCATATGATACATGAAATGAATCAATGCCGTATTTTTTTGAATGTGAAGTTCTTAAGGATTTCTTTTGTATGTTTTCAATTACCTCAGATTGGGTCGTGGTTTGTAGGATCCACACGACACTGGCATATTCTAATTTTCATTAAATTGAGTCTTGTGCAGACCACAGTAGAAGCTCATTAATATTGCAAGATCATATCTCAGCAAGATCATATTTCAGCTTGTTCATATCTGTTTCAAAAGCGTATTTTGCAAAAATTCTCAAGTCGGCGGCATATAATAGAAAGTTAGTGTGACTAATATAATCAGATATATCATTAGAACAGTAGCGGGCCCAAAATTGATCCTTGTGTCACACTTGATTTGTTCACGAAAGGTTATGAATAGTTATTGTTGGATAGAACAAAATTCATCTTGAAATGCAAAGGATTTTAGCATTTGCAAAAATACATGACGGTTAACTTAGTGAAATGTTTTAGTCAAGTCTGTGGCAAGTAGTTCATAAAATGGACAAGATTATGACAGTGGTTCTGCTTTTATGCAAATCGTCAAATCAAACATAATCAAAATATGCTTTATTGTCCAAGATAAAATCTTATTGACAAAGCTGATTATGTAAAATGAACACTATAAATAAATATAAACATCGTCATATATAAATAAATATTTGCAAACACAAAACAAAAATACACACATCGGAAAAGTCTAGGGATATTTTTAAAAATGGCAATAATTTTTTTTTAGATCGCTTTAGGGAAAAAAAGTTGACAGGTGATTATTAAACGAATGTAACTTACAACAAAATTTATTAAATGGTCAAAAATACTGAGTGCGCATATAAGCAAAACTAAAAAAAAATATGGCTCTTCTTTGGCACCCCGAAAAAAAATCATAATACAAAAAAAATTGGAATCAGTACAAAGTATGGCCTCCACGCTGGTTTATTACGGCCCTACATTTATTGTGCATCGACAAAATGAGATTGTCAATGTCTTGTTGAGGTACATTTGCCCATTCAGCGATTAAAAGCTCTCTCAATTGAAACGTTGTGTGAATGTTCCCCATATGCGGAGTAATTCTTCGTTGAAGCATGTCCCACACATGCTCGATGGGATTCAGGTCCGGTGATTGTGCTGGCCATGGCAATACATCAACTCCTTCGTTGGTGAGCCAGTCAGTCACTATCGTGCATTAGGTGGAAGTTTTCACCAACAGCACCAGCAAACGGACGGACGATAGGTAGAAGAATGGTGTCGAGGTACTGTCAAGCTATGAGGGAGCGATTTGGAATAACGAGATCGGTTCTGTCGCCGATCATGATTCCGTCCCATAGCATTACTGTATCACCTCTGTATGTGTGGACTTCCTGGACGTGTCTCAAACGTTCATTATTTCCAGGTCGTCTCCACAGTCTTACTCGACGAGAATCTGGATGAAATCCAAATCTGGATTCGTCTGTAAACAAAACTGTGGCCCAACCATTTGCATCCCAGTTTTGATGTTCTTGACACCACTCTAATCTTCTACCGCGATTGCCTCTCGACAAAGGTGGACATCTAAGTGGCCTTCTGTTGTGGAGATCTGCTTCATGCAGTCGATTTCTGACAGTATCACGACCAATGGTTACCTGGTGCGTCTGCTGCAACACGTTAACCAACTCAGGTGCTGTGATTGTCGGTTGTCTTCTTGCGGTTAAGACCAAAAATCGGTCTTGAACTGCAGTTGTAGCGCGTCCTCGCCCTGGATGTTGTTCGGCTGGACTGCCAGTTTCACGGAAACGCCGCCACAATCGACTGATAACACTTTGGGAGACCCCCAAAGTGTGTCGCATGCCACCTTGAAAAAGCCCTACAGCTCTATTCATCTCAGCCAATGGTAAGTGATGGCGTTCCATGTTAAAGCACAATATTTCCAGTTTAATTGCTGAGCAAGAACTGCATAGAATGTACAAACTCGACACTTTCAGATTATTCATTTTAGCCGAAAACCTACAGTTTGTAAAAAACTTGATAAAAACGGTAACTACCGTTTTTGCAGGCTTTGTTCAACCCATAGAAATCTACAGGGTGGTCGAGTGTACCAATTTAATCGAAATTAAACGACCTCATGCATTTATTTTTATGATATTTAGTATGTTATAAAAATATCCCTAGACTTTTCCGATGTGTGTATATACAAATAGGGGTCACAATGTGAAATCCCTGTAATATTCCTCAAGGTCATAATAGGCCTTTCCTTGCAGTAATTATTGAAGAATTTCTGAAAATTTTGAGATCCTTGATTCCTTTCAGGAATTAGGTAAATGACTGTATATTTTTTTACCCTCATAAAATATAAAATACTCTGCTATTGGGGATTTTGGTACTGGCAAAAGTAAATTATTTTTGCTTGGTGCGTTTGGTACATTTCATTACAGTATGTTTCAGGAGTATGCCTTTTATATTATAATAACAGTTTCCAGGATGCATATACAATCAGCAATCGAGGCACCAAATTTTTTGTAATCAGCATAACATTCTGATAATATATTTTTAGTTATATTCTCAATGTGATGTTCAAATTTCAATTTGATGTCTATAACCAGGCCAAGGAATTTGTTGTGAGATTTAATAATAATAATAATCAATATCTTTATTTCTAAAGAATATTCGCAAAAAGATAAAAAAAACAGAATTAACGTCACCAACAAGATAGAATATGTCAGACAGTATGGTTGAGGTATTCAGCAATAGTATTGGGTTCTATATTCAGTAGCATCTTATGAATTCCCTTCTTGAATTCACCAAGTTTATTCAATTGTTTGATGCTGGTGGGGAGTTTGTTGAACATTTTCATGCTTTGATAGGAACAGGCTCCTTTCTGTAACAGTCTATGTTTTGGGTACACATAGTAAAAATTTCTAGTGTTGTATACATTTTGTGGTAGACTATTTTCAAAAATATGTTTGTTTCTAAAAAGGAATAACAAGAGTTCCTGTATATAGACCCCTATAAGTGTTAGTATTTTAAGGCTACTGAATTTGCTTCAACATGATTTTCTTGAGTTTAGTTTCATCATAGTTCTTAAGGCTCTTTTTTGTACAGTGAAAATTTGTCCTGCATTTCTACTGATTCACTGTTTCTCTAATGAGAGATCATTGTAGGTGACTTTGAAGGTGAGGATTACGGTCTTTGTCGCACTTAGAAAAAATAAATTTTAATTATACCACATAGAATTTTCTTCAAGTCTTCCGATATGAGTTTCTTTAAACTCTCTGTTTCTGAAGCATGCCAGAGAAGGATTGTATCATCAGCAAACATCATTTGACCAAGAACTGATCTTTGTGGTAAACCAGCTGCGGAAATAGAGATATCAGATTTACTATCGATTGCTTGTTTCTGACATTTCGCTTGCTTTTGACAAAATTTCAGAATTTTTTTGAATTATTATCAATATCATATTCAGTTTGGCTGACATATCTTAATTGTTTAGTCTCTTTTCTTAGTTCAATAAATGGTTGCTTGTATCTTGTTATTTATAATTTTTTTAATACTGATTTTTGAGTTTGAATCAATCAATCAATCAAATATACTTTATTGTCTGAAGAACTACATCTTGTAGACAAAGTCATAAATAATATGTAAGATACAAACATCTACATAAAAAAAACACAATTTAAACAAAATACAATAAACATAAGCTAAAAATGTGAAATACACTGAGATATTCAGCTGGAAATAACAAGACATAGAAATAAAAGTTAAGATTCAAGTGAATCGTCAAGATACTCCTGAACTGAATAATAGGCCCTATCAACAAGTAGCATTTTAACTGCTTTTTTGAATTTGTTAAGCACTTTTTAGTCAACCAGGGTTTTCTATTTTTATTTTGATTTTTTGTAGAGGAAATGATTTATTAAAATTTTCTAATAACCCATTGTAAAATGCCTCAAAAGGGTGAGAATTGTCTAAGAAGGAAGCCCAGTTTGTTTGCTCACAACGTTGATAAAACCTATTATAGTTCCGCTTGCTGAATAAACGACTCCTTTTCTCACATTTACTGGCAGTTTTGGAATATTCTGAACTAGTTCATTACTGTAAGTAGGATATTTTTTTGCATAGGTCTCTTTCAGTGACCACTGTTCCAAAATGTCATATACTCGTATAATAAATAAAACTGGTCTACAGCCCAGTTGGGATTGTTTATATTATAGAAGTTCCCCAATTGCATTCATTCACCATTCGGTACAGTGATGGTCAACATCCTTTTTTGAAATTTCAATTGCGATAGTTACAATTTTTTGTTCATTTTGATATTAGAAACTGATATGGTGATATTCTGTGATTTTGTTGGTCCTAGATGTGATGCTTTGACAACCTGGTGATGAATACTAGTTACATTCCAGAAGATGGTCCACAGGTAGGATTCTAGAGCTGCACATTCCGACATGGATTGGTACAGATCACCTGAGCCATGGAAAAGCGTCTTCCTGAACCATTGCGGGCTACAGCGGGAGGTACAGTAGACGCACTCACTTTTGAACTACCTACCTACAATTGGTTGGCATACTGGAATATCACAAAAAGGTGTCGATACATGCCCAATTTGTACCTGTCTGTTGATATCCGAAAAGTAACCACGGTCTGTTATATTGAAACGCTTAGGGATGGCTTAGAGACCTATCCTCTACGAATGTATTGTAAACTCAATCAAGATACTAGTATAAGAATTCTTGATAATTTATTAAAACGTAAAATGGCCTACCTCTGATCTACTCGTTCTGACGTAGTTGTAAGGATCGGCAGGCAGATGCTGATCCCTCTTATTGGCACAGATTGGGGAAGTAGTGGCCGAGTTGGGTCCGGATCTTCCGCCAGATTTGTGACCCAGGTCCGACTCGTTGGGACTGTTCGGCACCGAATTATGCTGCTGATGCCTAAGGTGGTGAGCGTGACTGTTGTGATACCTCAAGTTGTCCATCTGAAATGATTGATAATAGCAATTATGTTTATTCATCATTTTGTATATACAGGATGTATCGCTGATAGTTGCTTAGTTGCTGTTCAATTCGAGACAGGAATATACAGTGTGCCCAAGATAAGGATCCTAAGCATGGGAATCTCAGTACCTGTTGGAGATACAGCTTAGGTTAAATTAGGAAAAAGTTGTGTTCTTTAAAGCTTATTTACATGCCGTTTAGAAACTTGAAGAATTTTCATGGCCTGCTGAGATATTTGGGAAAAACGAGAATTTGACAATATCAATTTTATTTTTTTCTGACTTTATTTGAAAAGATATNACAATTACTATTTTATCGTGTAATTAAATAATATTTGACAGGCTCGGTGACAGGTATTTACGTCAAAGCATTTGTTTGCAACGCCTACTTAAAGATTTTTTAAAAATAGAAAAAATGTAATTTTCCTTTAAACTAAAAAGAAAACATTGGCATGTGATACATCGTTGAATTCGTAATAAAAAATGGAATCAGATACAGGGTGTACTTTTGTTTCGGGTCATATAAAAAAATAAAGTTGATGATGGTTTCTTGAAAACGAAACGTCGGATATAAAATCTAAAAATACCATCGTGTAGTACCTTAAAAGTGCCAATGAAAAAGTGGATAATCTTAGCGACTGGAGAAATGTACAGCAAAATGGATTAACGGGGTCTCAGTAAAAAAATCAAAAATCAAATCTCTGTTCTACTTTGCCAAGCTTTCGCTTCTAATGGGAAGCTTCTTCAAGGCCTATAATTTATTGAGTTGTTGGTTTTTTTGCCATCGAAAAACATTACAATTCATACTTACAGTAAAAATGAGTTAAAAACAATAAATTGAACATATAAACTGACGGAGAAGGTTGAACATGTATAAGATTTTTTGGTTTTGACAAATGTCATACCTTCACATAAATGTCATTTTTCAATGGATATGATGATTTCATAATCTTTGACTTTAAGAAAGAGTTATTGATTGATACAATTTTCATTATTATCATGTTTTTGATGTAGTTCCAGTAAGTTACTGTATATATTGCAATGTCAGTTCTCTTATTCATACAAACAGAAGACTTATTAATTTCAACCATTTCAAGAAAAAGGCGTTTAGAAATATTTTTTTCTGTATGTAAAACTTTGATACCAGAGTAATTTGGTTTATGTCGTTTCTATAGAATGTTGTGCTGATGCGCATGATTTTTTATTAAGCTTTATATCACTTTTATGTGAAGTTATTCTATCATTAAGAATTCTAAATGTTCCAATATAATCCAAGTTACAGTTGTTACAAGGAATGTTATAAATCACATTTGACTTTTTAATGGTATCAGTTTTATCTTTCAATTTAGTATTCAAATTCTTTATAGTTTTAATATTTTTTTGGCATATTTTTATATTTTGTTTATTATGAAATAGTTTTATGATATTGTGAAGATACATTTCCAAGGTTAGGTATAGATTTATAAGAAAAATTGATAGGTAAACTATCATTAAATACATTTCTGTTGAATACATTGGAATTTGTATTATTGCCAGCATTAAAAATTATTTTATTGAGAAGTTTTCTGGGATAAGAATTTTCGATCAATATGTCTCTAAGAAGTCTGAGATTTTTTTGCTTGAGGGAAGGGTGTACTAATTTTTCTATTCTTTCTTTCAAACAAAGTATTAAATTGATTTTAACTGATTTTTTATGAAAAGAATAATAATTAATATATCTACTTGAATTAGCAGGTTTGACATACCAATCTGTAATCAAGGAATTATCAGTTTTATGGATAACTCTTGTATCAAGAAATGGAAGGGTCTGATTATTTTCTATTTCGATAGTGAACTGTAAATTTTTATCATATCTATTTAAAACATCAAGAATTTCAATAGATTTGTCAAAAGGTATTGCACAAATGACATCGTCAACGTATTTCTTTAAAAAGGGAATTTCAAAACTCAGTTTGGGAAGTATGTTTTCAAAAAGATCGTCCATTACGTATTGAGCTATAATAGGAGAAATAGTAGCTCCCATCGGTGTACCTAGAATTTGTTTATAGAATTTACCTTCGAAGGAGAAATAACTTGAGTTGAAGATGAACTTAATTATTTCAATAAATTTTTTTTGGTTTAACTTTTCTCCACTAGATTCATAGGTATATTGCTGAAAAGTGAAATCACATCAAGGCTGATCAGAATATAACTAGGAGGTAATGATTTTTCAATTTACAAAATTGGAAAAGTCGAAAGAATCCTTAATATAGAATTCATTTTCATAATTATAAGCATCAGTGAGAATTTTTGTGACCATTTGAGCAATTTTGCTATTTGGAGCATCAATGGAAGAAATAATGGGTCTCAGTTTCAAATTAGGTTTATGTATTTTAGGGAGTCCATAATATTTGGGTGATATAGAATTATAAATCAT